>NGKJ01000084.1:57465-68461 GCA_002162495.1 Myriosclerotinia curreyana | reverse complement strand
AGGTAATACGTAGAGTGGTAAAGCGAGGTAAAAAAAAAAAAAGTAAAAAGGGGGATATTTAGCTATGGCTACCGTGAAAGCGAGATAATAATGAAATTTATCTCCTACTTGCTCAAACTTCAAGAGTAGCTTTGGAAAGCTCCGTGATTTCACTTTCAGCCCTTGAAAATAACATTTAAGATATTCAAAGCTTGAGTTCTTTTGTAAGCCCAACGCATTATATTCTCATCCAGCCGGTGCAACTTAATTCACCTGATGCAATCCATCCAGATTCTCCAACCCCCAGCTAGCCTCATATCTCACCCACCCAACCTCATCTCCCCATCATCCAAAATGGACCACCATCTCCCCGGCCAACTTCAACCCCACCGCACTCACCAACTCCGCAATAATCCCTTTCATACTATCTGGATCCATTACACGACCATCTTCCCAACTAACCAGCTCATTCGTCTCGTGATCACTTTGTCCGATGCGGATCTTGATGTTATCTAGAGGGGCTTTGGTGAGGATCTCGGAGGTAGTGAGGAGACCTGGCATTGTGCCTTCGAAGATGGGGATGTCAGTGTCGCCGTCGAGATTAGAATCTTGATTTGAAGTTTGATTTGCTGTGCTAGATCCTGGATTTTGTTCATCTTCCTGATTTTCACTGACGTACTTCCTCTGATCCAATTTCCCCCTCAATTTCCCATCAAGCAATACCCAATTGTATGTCTCCGGATCTAAAACATATTGAGGACTATAATCTCCTTTATATCTCATCTTCACACAATTGTGAATATAAAATCCCGCATACCAATATTGATATCCTTCTTCTTTTGCTAAAGAGATTTCTCTCAATGCGCCTAGTTTTCCAAATCCATGAGCATGAACGGATTCATGATACATGAAGTATACTGCACTAACGCATTTTGGGAGGAGATCCAGGACGCCGATGGCGATTAATTTTCCGTCAAGGCGATAACATTGATGGTAGGATCCTAGATGTTTGGTTTTACCGTTGATGGTTTGGGTACTGCGAGGTAAGGGGGATGAGCAGAGGAAATTTTTGAATCCTGATCTGCTTATTTGATCATGATGAACTACTCGTTGATAGTTTTCAAATACTGTATATTTTTCCTCTGTAAACTCATCTGTTTCCAGAGTAACAGTAAAAGAATGAGATGGGTCTGGTGGTGTTTTAATCTGTTCTTTTTCCGCCTCGTGAACTCTTTCTTGGAGATCAAAATCCGTGTTACGTTTCTTGGCTTCCTCGCGTGACTTGGGATATAATCTGGCGGCTTCTTTTGTATATGTATCTCCAAGGATATATCTGTTGAAACGATTTAAAACTTGTCGCTGATCCTTGGTTGCGTGGAACTGGTGAGAATCAAGACGAATGGTATATTGTGGACAACAGGAATTGCGTAAGTCTGGTTTGTAGAGTATGGTACCTGAACGTCTCCATCCTCGATCAAGAAGTCCTTGGTAGAAGTCTGGTTGTAGACTTTGAGTTCTTGCGTAATATGAATAACCTAGAGATATAAATAAATGAATGATTCTTTACACGGTGTGAAAGCTTGCTTCAACTTTGTGAGCATCATCGAGAGTAGAAACTTAATATCGAGCATGTGATAGGTAACATACGACGTGGAACTGCCAAGAATCAGATTTGTGAGTGAAGAATGAAAATGTGTAACTCACTTCCTGAATTATTGTGACAATACCCACAACTACTATTATCGTAGCCTAGAATATATCATGAATCAAGTCAGTCAACGCATTCATTTCATGATAATTTTTGATCCAAAATGTTACTGAAATCTGTAGTGACACTCGCATTTCGTGCTGCAATGTAAATCGGGTGATGACGGGTTAGAGTTTCAATGCGCGGCCGGGGAAAAGGGATTGAATGACTTCTGATGAATATGGAATCTAAGACTTGTATCAAGTTGTATGACTATGGGGATTTCAATTTCCGGTTCAGCCGTATCTTTGGGAACTGGATAATTGGATGACTGGATGACTGGATGACTGGATGAAGTCACTGAAGTGGGGTTATTGTCAAACCATAATGAAGGAGTTGGTGTCCAATAACTTTCTCTTCCAGTTTTTCAATGATGTTTTCAGAATGTAGAATGTATGCAACTGTGTATTACTAGTACTACTAGTACTACTAGTACTACTACTGTGTAGTTACAATTACATTTGCACACTACTAGTAGTAGTAGTAGTAGTAGTAGTAGTAGTATACATCATGCAGTATGACAAAGGAAATGCGAGTAATAGTTAAAATCATTCAAGGGGGAAAGAAAGAAAGAAAGAAAGAAATGAATATCAAAATGAACTGCCATCGAGCCATTTAACCACGGGGTCAATTTATTGGCCAATGATGATTCAAACTCGAATTTAAAGATCTTTTGGCTTTCCAGTAATGAACGATGAAACTTACCAAGGGGCGAAAGAAGCGAGACTGGCGAGACTGGCGAGACTGGGGTTTGCATGGCGTGGAAACAACCAAAGGTGACAAGGCCGATATTGGCGATGAAATAATGATATTGTATGGTATTTGTATGGTATTGGATAGAGTGTAGTTGAAAGTGGAAGAGAGTGGGAGTGGAAGTGGGAGTGGGAGTGGGAGAGTAGTAGTAGTAGTAGTAGATTTGTGATTGTAATAAGTCCGCGTTCAAGAAAGAGAGTGGGAGATTAGAATGAAGTTTGGTTGGTGAGCCAAAATGGTTTGATATGTGCCTGAGTAACCAATCATGGGCTGTTCGCTGGCTGGTGGGACTGTGGTTTTGTGATTCTGTGATTCTGTGATTCTGTGATTCTGTGATTCTGTGATTCTGTACTATGTATGATAATTTGATTGAATTTTGATGTTGTGACTGACTGATGATGATGATGATGATGGAAAAAGCCCGCTTGGCTTTGCTGTACTTCGTACTGACGGCGGCTTTTGCGGCTCGATAAGTAGATACCTGGTAGTAGTGAGTGAGTGAGTTAAATGATTTATTGGAGATGAGAAATAGTATATGCAAAAGGTTCTACTTGTCAGTAGTACTCCGCACCTAGTTAGTATAACGGCTCGGTAAATATACAGCCCTCACTTGATACCTATTTGAATGAATATGCAATAATGAGAAAGAGCTGGAGAAAGAGCTGAAGTTAAAGCTGAAGCTGGATTCCCGAATAGTAGATATATTACCGGTTATCTAGATTGAAGTCCAATAATACAATAATACAGACAAGTTCCAGAGTCGTAGTAGGTAGATTATTGGTTGTAATGCTAATGCCTAGTCATTGAAATATTGAAAGCCATTCATCACTCCACTGCAGCCTCAAGATTGTACTATACTTCGTTACAACTCTTGCTATAAATTTGCTTTTTATACTTCCCATACTCACTTAGAGTAAAACCTATCACTCACTACTGTAGGTAGCTAACTTAAGAAGGTAGGTAGGTAGGTATTATTACAGCAGAATTAAAGGCTTCTATTAGAGGCTTCTATTAGTTCTTTTAATAATAATTAAATACATATAATTATATGATTATGGATAAATATAATGGTTTGATTAGAAGCTACTTATTAGTAGTACTGGTCAAGCAACTCTCTCTCTTTGACCTCCGTTTCCTCCGAACTTTCTTTCACAACAAAGCTAGAAAAAGCTAGAAAGTTTACAGTCCCAGTCCCAGTCTCAGTCCCAGTTCCAAGTATCAAGTATCAAGTACCAAATAATACTACTGCAGTAGTAGTAAAGTAGTTAGGAAATGAGTGGGTGTTGTTATTATGGCAAGCTTTACCTTACCTTACCTGACCTGACCTGACCTGCTGTACTTGATCGAGTAGTAGTAAATAGTTAAGTAGTAATAAGTATTGAGTAGTTAAGTAGTAATATTTAACATCATACCATCCGTCATTCAAGTTAATAATTCAAGCCAAATTCTGTTCAATCAATCAATCAATCAGTCATTCATTATTCATTATTTCCAAACTTCAAAGAAGACTTGGAAGACTCACCTCATCCCTCATCCACAACTCACAACTCATCAGCCGAATTATTATTGTCTGATACAACTTCCACTTCCATTTCCGTTTCCAACACATAATGACAATCAAATTTATTTCAAATTAAATTTTGTCTTAAATTTAAAAAGAGTCACACATTTCCGATCAATAATTTGAATAAATAAATAATTATATGAAAAGATAAATATTCACATAAACCATTGCGCTTCTTCATCTTTTTTATATAAGGAAAAAAAAAAATAAAAAATAGTTATAGTTAGCCTACCTACCTACCTAGTACCTACCTACCTACCTACTTCTCACAGCCGAACTTTACCTCAAAACGAAACTTTCTCATTCGATTCACAACAACAACAACAACAAATTGTGCTTCCTGCACTGTGCATCAGCACCATACAGGTGAAGCATCGCCTTCATCATGGCAACTGGTCTTCCTATGGAATCTCGTACTGGGAGAAATAATCAACGTACGTTTGCATTTCCTCTATGACAATTGGCGCATCGCACCTTTTTACTCTTTACTCTTTACTTTTTACTTTTTACTTTTTACTTTCTACTATTTCCAATCCCCCAATTCCAATTCCAATTCCAATTCCAGAAATGTTCATTGACTTACATTCTCCCTTTGGAATATAGGTTATGGTCCAGAAGGAGAAAGACTCGTTGCAGGAGTTGTACCTTTGAACGAAGCAAAAACTCACGTCCTCCTCATTCAATCTACACGCCGGAACGCATGGGTTTTACCAAAGGGTGGATGGGAAACCGATGAAGAATGTACTCAAGCAGCACAACGTGAGGCATGGGAGGAAGCAGGAATAGTCTGTAAGGTCGATTACGATCTCGGTCAGATCTCCGAAGCCAGAACTGCGAAACAAATTTCGAAAAATGCTCCCAAAGCACTCTATCGATTCTACCAAGTTACCGTCACCAGCGAAAGGACAGAATGGCCAGAGATGCACAAGAGGAATCGAAAGTGGGTGACATATTCAGAGGCGAAACAGGCTCTTCAAGAACGTCCAGAGTTATTACAGGCTCTTGAACGTTGCACCATTCAACGGTAGCCTTGGGGGCCCAGTGTTTATTTTCTCCAAAAATTTGCTGGTGGGCGGCGATGGCGAAAAGAAAAAGACGCTACACGATATATTACTATTTGGTCGAGTCGGAATCAAGCAATAATAAGTTTGAGGTCGTACAACACACACACAATGCGCGCCATTCAGTTATTTAACGAGTTATAGATACTGGGTTCCGAAGAAGAAGAAGAAGAAGAAGCAGAAGAAAAGAAAAGAAGAAGAAAAAAATAAGCCAAAATCATTTTTGAGGATTTTATTTTGGGTTGGTTGGTTGGTTTTCTCCAAAGAAAATTGCTGCTTTACTCCTTTTTTTCGTTTGCACTAGATGGCAATAAAGTCTGATCTAATGCATGCAATGTGTGTGTGTGTTCTCTCACATGTTTTTTTTATGATCATGATCATTTTTCTGTTGAACTTTTTTGGGGGGGTTTTCAACAGCTTCATTATCATATTCCCAAAAAGCGCCACATAACATTTTGAGATCTTTTGATTGAGGTACTTTGTACTGACTGTTCTTGCTATCTATATCTATATATCTATGAAACAATAATGGGTGGCATTTGTTGTTGTCTTTACTAATATATTAGATAGTCCATTAAAATTTCAATTAACAAAGAGATATAGGATTGTTGAATAGGTAATAAATATATCATAGAAACAAGGAGCAATGTATTGATTGATATTGATTGATATTGATTGATATTGATGATATTGATATTGGAATGTCTACTAGTACGGTAATGGATAATAATGGATATTCAAAAGGCAATTAATTTGTATAATATAGGCATACTGCTATAAATAATACAATAATTACAATAATTACAAAGTATAAAGCAAAATCTATACAATACCTATATAAACATAAACTTTTTACATTTTGATATCAACTTTGGTATGGATTAAGTCCATTCTATCAACCGATTGGTCGCTCCCCCCTTCCCCCCCCATCACTGCATCATCGAATCTTCTAACTTCCACATTCAGCCCTACTTATTAACCTCCCCACGAACCTCAACTTTCGAAATTTAAATCGCCAACCTTACGGAATGGATTGGTGGAGATTCTCACTATTACGATAACCATTTTTTTTACCTTCAGAGACAAACTAGATGGAGCACCAACAGACATATCAAGGCCCGGAAGGAGGGGCAGAGATGACAACTCTAGGACCTGGAATACCTCCTCCGAACCAACAACTTCCTGCGCAAATGTTCACGACCGCTGCGCAATTACTTGATCTAACTGATAGTAAGAATCTTCAATCCGCAAAGCTATACATGAAAAGGTGGTTGTGGTATGGGAACTTGCATGAGGAATCTACTAGCGGTGGATCTATATCTCGAGAATATTGCACATACGGAGTCTTTTTTAATAAGTGCATATGCTAATCATCATCTTCACTTTATAGAGAAACTCATGATCTCCCTCCGCGATGGTAGAAAACTTATTGGGATTCTTCGAAGTTGGGATCAATTCGGTATGCACATCATCTGCCCATAAACATAATCCCCGTGTCACATCAACCATTCTAAACTCCCCTCCCCCTATAGCAAACATAGTCTTACAATCCACCGTCGAGCGTATATTCGTCGCACCCCCTACTCCCTCTTCCCCGGGTTCCAGCACAAAGCCTGGACTTTACGCCGATATCCCTCGAGGATTGTTTCTCGTCCGTGGCGAAAACGTATTACTTCTTGGCGAAATAGATCTAGATAAAGACGATGATCCACCACCAGGATATGAAAAAGCAGATGCGGAATTGGTGCATAAGTTGGCCAAGGAGAGCAGTGCCCGGGATTCAAAGAAGGATAAGAATCGACTCAAGAAGTTGGCGGAGTTGGGTTTTGAGGGCGAAAACTCTGGGGAAGCTATCTTTGGATGATTATGAGGGGAGGGATTGGACTGAGTTATAAGAGGACATGGCAGGAAAGGACAGGACAGGGCAAGTAAGGGTTTTACGTGGGATAGGAGGTGATCGAGGGAGCAGAGATATGGTTCAAAACACAAAAGGCCGAATATTGTGAAAGGCTAGCTGGCGATTTTCATCAGTCAGTCGTGGTGGATCTATGACAGATGTACCACAAGAAACATTTTTTCCTTCTTCTCTCTAGAATCCTTTTCGTGAAATGCGTGCGTATGGCGTACATTGGCGGTATGCAAAGAGATTCACGAAGCATTCTACACACCAAATAATAGAGCAAGGATTTTCCCGTTTCAACAAAGAACTTCGAACAAGCAATTCAAGATTTGACTTTTTGGTGGAAGACTTGGGATTATAGAACCTTTGGACTAGATATCAAGAAACCAAGTTTTGGGTACGGTAAGTTCTTCCCGCTCAATAATGCATCTCTAGATCTCAAATACTCAATATCCCACCCACTGGTACGAAATGGGATGGATGATTAGGGTAATGAGTGATGTTTGGATGGGAATTCTCCATTGTGCTTGCGCGTTTTGCATTTTACATTCCTCGTACACTTCATTGTTGAGGCTAGAGGTGGAGGGGGGAGTTTTACGAGAGGAGATGAGGATTGGAAGACTGGGAAGATTAGGAAGAGTACTTACGAGTAGGGCAGGAAGGTGAAACGACTAGATGGTGTTTCGGGCGGGGTTTGGATTTGGATTGGATTGGATTGGATTGGATAGATAGTGTATGGAAAGGGTTTGAAGATGGAGGAGGAAAGAAGGAAGAAAAGCGACACATTAGGGAACTTTATATAGTATGTTTTAGATACTTTCATTCTTGCGAATAACGGTTGTTTGGGGTGCACACTGTGCACACTGTGCATACAAATATTGATGGAGTGTTGGGAGTAATATATCAGAGAGTGGTTTATTTTTGGTTTGGTTAATCTATTCGTGGTGGTTATTATTATTACTGGATGGAATATTCTTGGTGGAATATTCTTGTTCTTGATGGGTTAATGTTGAGGATGGAGGACTATGTAGAGCAGAGTAGAATAGAATAGAATAGCTGTTGAGATTCAAAAGCTAAATGATAGATCTGATAGATTAATAAATAAATATATCTAGTTTCTTTCGTGATTTTCTCGTAGCCCCTTTCTTTTGGGATCGCTTGTCGCGAGATTGATCACACTTAAATTTGACCGAACCAGTCCCATCAAACAATGTTCAATCTAAAGATTAATAAACATAAGAAAGTTTTAGAAAAATGAAAAAGAAAGAAAAAATTGGCTTCGACAAATTCATTATTTCCTTCTAGACTGTTGACTGTTACGAAATATCTCCGAGCGCAATAATACATGAGATGAGGTGGTTTATGCGTGGAAGCGTGGGGACAGGGGTGTATGGACTTGAAGATTCATGCATTATTTCCTAAATGGGGTATACAATTGGATTGGCATTAAAGTTACATCGATGGATGAGAAGAAGATACGGGTAGGACCTGGCTTTTGACTTGTTAGTTGGGGTGGTGATGGGAGAATCAATTGGAGGAATGGGTTTGGAAAAGGTTTGGAAAGGTTTGTTAGGTTAAGAGCATGAGGAGTTAATTTCTTATAGATATGAAGTACTATTGAGTTTTGGGGATTTTCCTGTTTGGCGCGGTAAGAGGTGAGATGAGTGGGTTGGGATGTATTTTATGGATTCATAGGGAGGGAGTATCGAGGTTAGTAGATGGCCATGACGAAATGGCTTCTGGGAGTTCTTATGAAGGAGAACATTCGCACTTTTTAAGAGATCGTTCTGAGCAGCTGTCAATGAGAAGATTGTCTTTCGATACCTACCCAGATACCCAGACTCGGATACCCACATTCACTTCACTTTAATTCTTTCAGACTTCGATCTCGTTGTCTTTATTTACATCTACAATCTTTCAAAAAAACAGACAGACAGACACTCAATCTCAATCTCACAAACAAACGAACGAACGAACACCACAATCACATAATCCCACCATACCTGAAGCTCCTCTATTCCAGGCTCTCAGAAATCTTTCAAAATCTTTCACTCAAACCCCCGTCAAAGACCACATATCATCAGTCGTCTTCTATCCATCCGTTCCCGTAGTTCTAGATCAAGAACCAATTCCAACATGTCTTCTACTCGCACAACCACGGCTCCCATCCCAGCCCCAACAAACACCATTAATCCTCTCCCCGCTACCCCTGCTGAAGTAGCTGCAAGTGCAAGACCCGGATCTTCAGGCACAGCTCTTGATTTGCACACGCAAACCCAGGATGCAGCAAATCAATACAAGAGTGCTCAAAAAGCAGAAAAGGCATATCAGCAGAAGAAAAAGTGTATGGTTGCTAGGAAGGAGTGGTATGATTGTAAAGTACATTTTGCGGCTGGAGTGCAGGGGTTTAGGGAGGGAGGAAAATGTGTTGGACGGGTTGTTCAGGCGGGACCTAGTTTGGTTATGGAGAAGGTTGAGGGGGGAAAGGGGAGTGGGGTTCAGGGTGTGGGTAGTTCTTCTAGTGATGATACCGTGGCGAGGGAGAAAGCTAATACTGCGGATTCTAATGGAGGGAGTGTTAAGAGGAAGGTTGCGGGAAAAGTTGCGGGGTTGAAGGGAAAGCTTTTGGCGATGAAGGAGAAGAGAACGATGGAGAAAAACGCTGAAGCTAATGAGACTGGCGCAAGAACTGGAACCACAACAGCAGCAGGAGTTACATCCTCTACCCCAGTCGTTGCAGCAACCCCAGCTCCAGCCCCAGCACCAACCAAACAAGAAAAAAAGAGATTGACTCTGGATCAGGTGAGAGATCGAATCCTTCATTACCGTTCAGAATTCCATGAAGAGGAGGAAGAAGACGAGCTAGAGGCGAACGTCGGACCTCGAATTGCAGGTTGGATGAACTTTTTTCTTCCCTTTCATCTAGTTCTTTTCTCTCTCCCTTTGCCTTCTTTTACTTTTGAATTTGCCTTTTTGGTTTTAGAATCGGATTTAGAAGCAGGTTCAGATCAAACTTTAGATGAAGAATAAAGAAAGCTAATTTTACCAAAAAAAAAATAGAGAATCCAACAAGAAGAAGCCAAGGCGCTCGCGAGACAGGATGCGCAAGTCTCTGCGAAAGCCGTGGAAGCTATGAAAGGAGAAGTACCGGTGCAATCGCCATCGCAAATGCAAACGCAAACGCAGACAGCAGCGCCAGCAACAACATCCCAAACATCCCAAACATCCCAAACATCCCAAACATCCCAAACATCCCAAACATCAATGGCCAACCCACCACAATTACCACCGAAGACTCAACTCAATCCTCCCGGATCCCCAACCAAGAGCACCATGGAACCGATTCGCGAGGACAGAGAGACAACGCCCGAGGCGGCGGTCATGGTGAGCGGGGGGAGGTCGGGGGGAGTTGGGGATGGAGGGAGGGGTGCGATGTAAGTGGGGGTGGTGCGGGTGCGGTTGGGGGTGGAGATCAGGATGGGGATGGGGATGGAGAGGCGGGATTAAAGGCCAGAGTGGCGGTTATGGTCAGAGGGAAATTAAGGGGCGGAGATGCGCGTGCGCGTACACGTACACGTACATGTGCTCATGCATTTCTCCGTTCTACTTCCAACGACATGCATGAGAAAACCGGTACGAAAACGAGCGATCACAAAAAATCAATGAAAGATCGAATCAGGGGACATTTTAAACATTCGAAGTCGGACAAATTGGAGAACAACAAAGGTGGAAATCCATTTAAAAAACCAGGTACAATTTCAACGTTACATCTGAGAATCATTCTTTGCATCTCGAAGGTTAGAGATGTGGCGAGTGATGCGATGGGCTGGATTAGAGTGTGGATTGTGGAGTTTTTGGGGAGGGTTTCGAAGGTGGGGGATCAGGTGAGGATGAAGGGGAAGGGGAAGGGGAAAGGGGGGAAGAAGGAGAAGAGGGTTAGGTTTTCGAGGACGACGAGGAAGAGGTTTTTTTGAGGGGGTGGGCTTTGAAGT
>NGKJ01000084.1:35448-57365 GCA_002162495.1 Myriosclerotinia curreyana | reverse complement strand
GGGGGGGGTAAAGGGACTGGTCTATGATGGATGGTTATGTGCTACGAGTCTTTGGGTTTGATGATTAGATAGTTGATGTTTTGAAAAGTATGAGTCTCTGGTTTCATGTTCACGATCATGATTACGAGCACGACTACGAGTATGACGTTCCAGTCTTCGGCTTTGCTTGTTTTGTTTTTGGTTTTAATCATGTTATTTGTTCGTTGGTTGTTGCTTTTTTGCTTCTCGTTTCCTTATTTGTTTCCTCCTGTTCTCTTTCACTTCTTTTGATATTCATTATTTTATATTTGCATATACATATACATATAGTTTTTGAGTATTTCTTCAGATGAATCATGCATGGATGGATAAATGGACAATTTGATTATATATATATAGATGAATCAATATTACATTTATTAGTCGGTTATTGTAGGATTACGGTATTCTTTTACTTTTATGATTTGTTGTGATTTGTTGAATTTGGATGATGGTATTGATATCAATATCGTGGATGAGTACCTACCAAGTTACACCTCATGGTTTGTTGATCGGGATATGAAACAATATTGGCGTTAAAGAGGCTGGATATGTCAACATAAATTACAACTGTAATTCAATAAAAGATTCATCCTGTTATAGACTACAGTGATGGAGAAGCTTAGATCACTTATATATACATTCATGCGAAAAGGATAACCTACTTACTACACGATGAGGGGTAAGCAACCGAAGCGAGATGGATTCAAAAATGAAAGAAAGGGGTCTCCAAGATCATCACTTCACATCTCAAACTTCGAACTTCGAACTTCGAACTTCTTCAAGTGCGATTACACTCCTTGAGGAAACAAAAATCCTCCCAAAACCAAACCAAGACTACATGTTCCAGGAATGTTGAGATAGAATGATACATATTTATTCAACTCTACTCTACAACTTTTACAGTTTCTCATCCTCAAGATTCTACTTCTACTGAGTGTGCATTGTCGTTGTATTCGAAGTGGTAAGGTAAGACTTATCTGGATGGGTTGGAGTTAGATGGTATAAAAGAGCTATACTCCTATTCTGCCTACCGTCAAGGATATTGAGAACTCGGGACTTGCAGTCATTTGTCTCGTTTGGTGAGAGAGATAATATGGTACAGTGATTTGCTTTGGAAACGCGTTCTTGCTCACTCTCTCTTCGACTACGACTTGGACTTGGAATATTCCCGGTCGTTGTTAATTTTCATAAGTCTTTCAACATCTGTGTGAAATGATATACATTGAAGTGTTAAGATGAATATTCGCTCATTCATTCACTAATAATCTCTAGAAAACAATAAAGTTCTCTCTCCCTTATCCAACCACCAACCACCAACCACCATTCACTCACCACTCATCAACAAAAACATCCTCTCAACCCCCAAACCGGCAGCAAAAGGAACCTCACCCCTCTAGAATATCATAAAACCCACCAAACCCAACAAAAGAAAAGAAAAATCTAAAAAGGATCGACACCACAGAGATTCGAACTCTGGCTCCCGAAGGAAACGCCTGACTATTTGATAGCAGGGCGTCGCGTTAACCACTCCGCCATAGTGCCTTGTTGTTTTGTTGATATTTGTGTCATAGTTGGGATATATGTTGATGTTTTCCATTGGAAGGAGGGAAGGAGGTAAGGGGGAAAGGTAGGTAGGTAGGTAAGGTATATTATGGTATGGAGATTTTAAGGGGAGAGGAGATGGGAAGGAACGACGGAGTGGTGAGGGAGTTTAGGGGTAGTTTTTGTAAGATGCGTAGGACGGTATTTCTGCTACAAATCTTCATTAATGAGTAAACAGTGAATAATTAAAATAGCTGGTCGGACTTTGTGGAGTTCACTATGGCTTTCCTTTCACCCAATGCATATTTTTGAAAGTTCAATTTGATTTTTGATGTCAAAAAGTAGTATTTGCCCAAACCCCTTTCAAATATTCAAAGAAATGATCGAAACTAAAACTCCAAGATTAGAATAATTTCAAGTAGAAAGAAAAAATCGTATTTCCCCAAATCGTCAGCCATAATATTGCTGCACCCCCCCCTCCCCCAAACTGTTTGTTCTGTCGCTCATTTCATAATTCCACAGAGAAGCGCAAGCTATCATCAACATGCAATCGTAACTTGTAGGTTATGTAAGTTCCATACAAGTGATCCTACCAGAGGCATGACCCATGACAAGAGTATTGTCGTATACATCTGAAAAATCAGGTCTGTACTCTACTGGAAGCTGTATTACCTTGCGATTACCTGATGGCCCCCATTCTATACGATCCTTCCTGATCAGGATATTACTTAAGTCGGTTCGCTTTGGAGATGAACCGTTTGTGGAAAGGGAATCGATCCAAAGAGGTCCTTTATCTGTTTGCAGGTATTGGTGATCTTGAGAAAGAACTAGCCTATTGTAAGGTTCATCTGTTGGAAATGTTCCCTGGAGAGTCCATGGAGAGTGTTCCGTTCCCGAACGGCCCCATATTCTGATAACTGGTCGACGGTGATCCATGCTACTTGAAATCAATCGACTATCCGATAAAAACTCAACTGACCTCACCCTCTTATCTATTCCCGTGCCGTCCGCAACAGGTGGGTAAAGTGTCTGGATATGACACAGATGAGATTCTGAGATTGTGATGGCGTGTTCGGAGAAGCATAATACTACTACTCGTTTGGGATCTGGTAAGAATGCTATTGATTCAATACGTCCCCGAAAACCATCTAGTGAATGTAGAAATACTAGGGATTTGACGACGTTTTCCAGAATAGTGACAACTAGTATTATGATTTTACCATTAGTGAAGCCCACAATAAGGTATCCATTATCTGGCGAAAACACAAATTTTATCGGGCAAGATTGACCTGCTCCAGGGTTTCCACGCAACTGATAATAAGCGCAATGATGAATGAGACATCTGTCTGGATCAGGACGCCAGATTGTTATAATTTCGTTTTTGTGACTTGATGCCAAAAGCTTGCTATCGGGTGAATATGCCAGTGATGTAACAGCGTCAGTGTAGTCGCACAAATAGCCCAAGCGTAGCCGGCTATCTTCCAAATCGAATTTATCGTAATGTTTCCCAGAGGCTATGTCCCATATTCTAATATCTCCGTTCCGAAAACCCGCTGCAATACTTCTACCATTTGGCGACATTATGAGTGAAGTTAGCCGTTCTAAGCTTTCGTGAATTGGTGGTGTATTTAGAGAAACCCATTTAGATAGATACTTATTGGTACGATGCCAGATGAATACGTCCATGGCCCAAGAGACCGCCATTATCGTACTGCCATCCGACGAGACTGTCAGCGCTACGATTCGCTTCTCACTACCATACGAGATTTTTTGCAGTAAAGTCCATCGATTAGAATCCTCAATAGTAGAGCACCATATCAGGACACATTTGTCTTTGGAGCCAGTCACTAGTATGGCACCGTCAGATGAAAGCGCCAATGAACAGGCCAATCCAGAATCCCCGCTCAGTACCTGTCCAAAAATACAGGCAGTATCATGATGCCAGACGTTGTACCAAATACTTATAGTTTTATTGTTCAAAACCAATGCTGCTACTTGGCCATTTGAGGACAATGCTACTTGGCCATTTGAGGACAATGCTACTTGGCCATTTGAGGACAATGCTACTACTTCCGTTGAGCCAAATGAGCATTCCAGAGTTTTTGTAGACCGTTTTAGGACAGTGGTAGTATCAAAGAGATAAATATTACCACTCCGAGAGCCTAATCCTATGATATTGCCATCAGGTGAACACGCAAGGTGGACTCCAGAATGTTTACGAAATTCTGGCTCTCCAAAATGTAGTTCGATGTTAGTACCGGTTTTGGTATCTAAAAACATAAGCTGTTCATGTTCATTGCTGACGGCAATGAACTTGTTATTCGGCGAGATAGCTATTGCTGAAATTTTAGCCCCCCAGGATAATAAGTCATGAAACGATTTGTGATGTGTCCACACAGGTGATTTCTTGATTTTTTGACGTTCATCTGGCCCTGTTATTTCAACCTTGGCGTCATGTTTCCAAATTTCGATAGACAGACATCCACTTCCATACCCTATCACAAGCTCATTGCCAGATTTTGCAAACTCCAATACACAGCCAGACGGATATTTCAATTTCTGTTGCAAGGCCCAAGTAACAGGATCTCGGAGCTGAACAGTTCCATCTGAAAATCCACATGCTATTAGATCACCATTTTGAGAGAGCTTGACGATACTCGCGCCTTCGAAATGGGATTCCGAATTCTCCTGAAGGGACATGATGGTAGTATCCCAAAATTTAGCAGCACCATTCTCTGAGCCCGATACCAACAACTTGCCGTCATGTGAAAGCAAGACTGAGGAAACACGGGAATGAACATCTAATCGAGCTTTGAGAGTCCAATCGTTAGAGTCCCAGAGCTTTATTATGTTGGAAGATGCTGATGCGAACAGCTTGCCGTTCCCCGAAAATGCCATTTTATCCCTGCAATCATAATATCCCTCTGTTAATTTTTGGCTCAGGCTCAGACGCTGCGTTTTAAGATTCAAAGCAAAAACTTTCCCTTTCCGAGTAGAAGCTACAGCTAAATTTCCATCTGGTAAGAATCTTCCTGACAAGATGTCGCCCTTTGTTTGCCCTAGCAAAACCCAATTTCCATTCTCAACCCTCCAAAACTTAGTTAGGTTGTCAAATGGGCTAATGGCTAGAAGCAGTCTGGAATCCCCTAAAATCATTGCTGACCAAATACCTGATCTTTGATTCCGAATTTCGTACGTCCAATCGATATTCCAGGCTGTTTCGTCTTCCTGGGAACGGCGCCAGATCGTGATCGCGGCATCTGTTTGTAACATAAGTAAGTTGCCTTTAGCTGAAAATATTAGAGTGGATGAACTGTTGACACTTCTGTGATGCAATTGAGCCTGCTGAGTCCCCGTATTAGAATTCCAGATATGGACGGTACGCCCAGTAGATGTTGCTAAAAGCATACCATCTCTTGAGAATGCCATTGAGGTAATGTACGGTTCAGAGCAGCCTATAGTACACTGGGGAGCACCTGTTAATGTATCCCAGACTTTAAGATAATCGTATCGACATGATGAAGCCAGCAGCCTATTGTCTTCAGATAATGTCAACAATATATCCCATGATGGAGCCATAAACATATTGGCTTTACATGATGTCAACGACATGCGGTTGGGGTCGCTGTTTGTTTCTATTTCTTTCAATTCTGCGGTCCAATTCGACTCCATTGTTGATCGTACTCGAATTCCTTTTATAATCGAGCGATTGAATGTCATTTTTACTAAACTTGCCTCTGGTGCAAAAACAAGTGCTGAGGAATAAAGTTGAATAGGTGAAGCAGTAATTATCGCCATATTTTTCATGGTAAATCGTTTGGCATCTTGAAGAAATAAAGAGAGATCGGTTCTATTCTCATCCCTTGTCTGTTGTATCCATAAGTATTAGTTTGAACTTAGTTTCTAACTTTATTTGCCCTATTAAACACCCGAAATAGAACAAATGGATATTTAATGTGAAGTTTACACTCGAACGTCGGGTCTCTGGCTTTTCAAAAACTTCAAAACTTCAAAAATAACGATCACTTTGAAGATAGATCTTGAAAGTCAATGTCGGAGCTTGAGAAAGAAAAAGTGAAATGGAGCATGAGTCAAATGCGGTGAACTGAACCAGAAAGGTCTAAAAGAATGAAGTGACTTCAGTGAAGTCAGGAGGAGAACTTACCATGAGTGACTGTAATATGTTTATGTAGCCAACAGCTTTCGATATTTGTCCTAAATGGCATAAAGCTTCCAGCCATTGTATAAAGTATCTCCGAAGAAATACATCAACCACGTCTCTGTCCGATATACCGAGTCCACTGTATTGCAGATGGTCGACCCAATAACGGCAGGCATACTGAACGTGCCCATTCTCAGCTAGCAGGTGCTTAGATATACCGGCTTCGAGTCCCTTGAAGCTACAATTATGCACATTCGACACCGTGTTTTGTAGGATGTTGAGACATTGACTAAAAAGTTCTTTGTGAGCACTCGTTTCGGAAATCCAGAATGGATCCAGAGATCGTTCTTTTTCAAGAAGAAAATCTCGGAATGATTGGTGAATCAACTTGATAGTAGCACCTTGTTCATGGCTGCTCTTTTGGGTGATATCTAAGACAGCATATAAGGGTTTTATGGCCCCCTTGATACTGTTTGGTTTTCTGTCAAGTAGGCGAGCCAAATTTTCCTCCGAGAGAGGATCAAAGACTGTGACAATGGAACACACAACTGGCTTGAACAAATTGAGAAATTCTTGTTTTTCGGCGCTTGTTTTGCAGAATTGTCTCATAATATCCCGGTATAAGTTATCAAGGGGCTGTAAAGATGAGTTGAGGCCTGCACCTCCTTCTATCACAGCTTCTAGGCGACTCTGAGCATCCTTTCCTTCATCAATGTACCGAAATACCACCGTTGCATAGATGAATAACCGACCGGATCGTCGAACAAGTTCTCGAATGACCTCTTCCCCAGGCCACTCCTGAATATTTTGTCCTTGTTGGATACATATTTCATCATGTCCCTCTAGGATCTTCTTTGCACAAGTGCGTATATAGATAAGAATATCATGCTCGTTCTCATCCTCGGGGACACAATTAAGTGCATACTCGAGGCAAATAGCATTTTCTGTTTGGGAAATGTTTCTTCTTTGAATGGCGTTCTGTACAGCTGTTTCCGGTCGACTGGTAATGAAAAAGCGAATGAGGCGACCATCTTTATCTCTGTTCGCGATGAGGTTCATAATCTTTTTGATGTCATCATCCAAGCACTCATCGAGGGCATCAATCACAACCAATAAAGGGCGCTTGTCCTCGAGTTTGTTTAATGGATCACAGACAAGCTTCTTCCATTGATCCGAAAAACTCCAGTTATCAATATCCTCATTTTGCTCAATTGCCTCGCAGATCTGCCGCTTTACATTCGGGTCGATATTGGCGAATTGAAAAGCAATTGATCTGAAAAGTTGTGCCGCATCTCCGCGACCTTCTTTGTTCCGCGAGAAGAAGAAACTCGCCCCTAAAGTGGATTTCCCGTCAATCCATTTAGCCACAGTGCAGGCTATGGTTGATTTTCCAGTTCCAGCTGCGCCTTTCAGCCAGAAGACTGGCGAGCCTTCGGTATTATTGTACCATTCCTTGATCTCCTCAAGTGTTGTAACACGAGTTCGTTCTAGGCAAGAATTATGTTCATTTGCCGGCGAGCCAACGACTGACCCTTTAGGGGGACATAGCTTAAATAGCAATTCACCTCGCCTGGTTTGGACCTGCTGATTTCCAACACTTGTAACTTGCTTGGACAATTCTTTCTGGCCTCCCGTTACTTCATTTTGACCTCGGACTACTTCCTGTTTGGCTTCGGATTAGCATGGACGAACTTGATCAATCTTAATGAAAGTTGATACTAACGATCAATATATCTTCTAGCGAGCTAACAGTCTTATTAATTTCAGATAGCAAGTCGAGACTGAATGACTTCAAATCTTCATCAATCGTCATCTGAAGTTTCTGAACCGTGTCAAGTATATCATTCCATGAATCGGCCAAGACAAGATTTCTGAAGAAATGGGTTAATCCATTCATTGAGAGATAAGCAGAAAGTCGTATTTGATACTCCAATATTGCAGCGTAAAGTTCGATAGTAGTAGATCGCCATGATCGAGTCAAATCCTGTAAATTCTGCTTTACCAGGTTTTGACTGTAACAAGCCATTAGCTTTCAAAATTGTTTTAGACAGAAGAATATTAGCCGCCTGGGCTTGCAGCGCATGCATAAAAAGGTACATCAAAACAGTATTGAGCATTGAGGAGTACCCAAATTCAGATACAAATGTCAGCATACCACTGAGCTCCAACAAGGAGTTGGTGTGACACCGTAACCGACTTTTGATGCCCTCAATGTTTAGCTCAAAGCCTCTGCGTGGCTCACAAGCTAAGATAGAGAGAGTAACAATACAAGAATGGGAACAAGTACCTTTGTGGGTCCTTCCATAAACGGCGCTCGACAACTTCGGAACGAATAAGCACGTGACAAATAACCTCAAATCCCTTGAGAGCGTCTTCGTCTTGAGTGGCAGGATTTAATAGAAGCTATAGGTACGTAGAGTTAGGTCGTATTTTTACAGGCGTGGAACATTACTACAGACATACCGGAAGAAATATGAGAACTCCTGCCCATGCCAATGAAGCATGCGGATCGCCAGATATCGCCGCGGTGATAAAGTCTTTGCCAGTCAGTATCACTCGAACACTCTTACCAATCACTTTCTTGATTCCAGTAATACGACTAGTTTTCCAAGCATCGACTTGATCTTCGAGTATAATTCTCCGCAATGCTAGAGTAGGCTCAACATCGTCGGGTGCGTGACTTCCCAAGTTGGCACCCGGATTCTGTTCGTCATTGCTTGAATCCAGTTGGTGCTGCTTCAGCAAGTCCTTTTCGTAGCATTCCACGAGTTTACCAAGCTTTGGGTCATTGCAAAGCTTCTCGCGAGCTTCCTCCCAGAGAGAATGTCGATCTTGAAGTGCGAAAGAAATAGGAATGGGAGAACTCCGACCTTGAAGCTCGACGGCGGCAGTAATTTGAGTAGAAGAAATTCGATCTTGAAACTCAACGGCGGCAGTAATTGGAGTAGAAGGGATTCGATCTTGAAGCTCAACGGCGGCAGTAATAGGAGATGGAGAATGTTCAAGGGTATTGAGAAGAGAATCAGCTCCTAGAACATCAGGAAGTTCACTAGGAGTGTCGGGAGTAGTATGATCGGCTCTCTCAATTACTTGAGCATGAGACTGACCCCATATCTTCTGCTGGAGCCTTTGGGGCAAGCAGTTTCGGAACTTCATGATGGTTTGTCGGATCCTGTAATTTTGGGATATCGAGTACCAACGAATGTGCGAGAGGATTCTCAAGAACGGCCTCGAGATTGGCAAGGCTTGCGCCATATTTTTGTATGGTATCATTGAAGTCTGTGCGACAGGTAGGTCACATGAAAAATGCATCGATCCGTCTGAACTGGTACAACATTCGTATTGTAACGACCCGTTACGAAACGCATAAAACTCGCAGCCTAATTAATGGGCATTAGAAGTTTCGACCATTCTTATTTGCCTGTCTAAGATGCTTCAATGGGGTGATGTGGTTGTTAGTTCGGAGTAGTGTTCAGCGTAACCCAAAAGATTATTGACTGGCTTCCAATTAGTCGATTTTGGATTGTTCAGTCGGGATGAGGCTGTTGAAGCTACATCCTCGAATATTTCTCCTTCATCAGAATCCCACAATTGCTTCCCTATTGGGACCGTCACCTGACAGCATACAGGTCCGATCTTTGAGAGATTCTAAAATACCCACGAACTGCCGTCCAAAGTTAGCCTCGCTAGAGTTGTGAACGCTCTAAATTTGTTGGAAATTCAGCAGGTGCTTACCTACCTGTCAATAATCGTCAAATGTTATGTGATGAATGCCGAGGCAACGATACTGACCGAACCAAACACCGTTATCATCATAACCTATTTTAACCACTTTCAGCCCCAAACACCTCGCACCAAGCCTTCACCATCAACACACACCCCTTTTCAAGCACCGCTCTTCAATGCAATGCTGTGCTGCCATAGACATTACTATCCATTAGCAACTAAACCAAACAAAACACAACACAACACATTCATCACACAAAACCACACACCGAGAATCTGCACAAAGGTCTCTCGTCATAGATTCTCATGCTGTGTACAAATTTGTGATATATCTGCATAGCTTCATGTACCATAAGGCTCTGGACCCCAAAACTCTAGATGGAGTTAAACGCTGAAGAGGGGAAATACCCACGCGGGTGAAAAAGTATCTTTGGGCAGGCAGATGAGGATTCAATATCACGCGCTTGCGTAACTTTCTGATGCTGTACAAGTCTCGATAATATTAAAAGATCTTGGCGCCGCCTCATCCAGCATTCCCTCTCCCATCCCACACCTCATATCTCACACACATCACAAGAAATTCATAATTATCCTCAAGAACCATCACCTAATCGTTCAACAAAATAACATCGCTCAACTTCACTTAAGAAAGGGGTATGCCCATAAGCCCATAAAACAACAACTACAAAAGGTAATCAACTCCGAACGCTCGATGCCTTCCCAGCAAGAACCAAATCGCAATCAAAATATGTAGCAGGTAATACCCTTGTTTATGTTCACTAACTATCATCTTACTTGTCCTTTGAAAACCATGGAAACTTTTTCTTCACGGGTTCCGCTGCTCCGGATGCGCTTTCTACTTGGAGACTTCGTTGATATATATCCTAGTGAGATGGTTAGTTCTCTTGCTTGGATTGAAAGGATAGGGTGGTTGGGGAGGACAAATACGAACCTCATCATCAGTAGGGATTAGACAATCCAGAATGAGTACCCGCACTTCATCAATCTTAGTGAGATTTGGATACGGAGTAGTTTGACTCTTCATAATGGGTAGGATAACCTCGGAAAGAACCTCGAATTTCTTCCAATTAATTCTATCACCGTTTACCCCAATGAATGTACGACTACCTTCCTCAGCCGACACAAGATCACGTCGACTTAAAGGAATGAAAGGGATACGAGGTAATGGAGAATTCTCCCATGCCAAGCGGTATGCAAAATGACTCTTTTGTGTACCCATCAACAAGACTAGGCGAGCAAAACGCTTTTGAACATCTGGAGAAACCAGGTTTCGAGTTTGTGTGAGGCGATGTATCGCGGTTCCATTGATTCCTGCCAGGACAGCTGCAAGACCATTGTAGTTGTTCAATTGCCTCAGCTTCAGGGCTATATTCATAAACTTCTCTAATATCTGCGCTCGGTGTTTGGCTTTGTCTCGCATCAGAATCATATTAGCAACCCATTTTGCAATATGATTGAAATGATTGATCATGCGGTTCACGTTGGCAAGACTTTTGCATTTCTCCTTCTGGGTGAGCGAAAGGCTGACATGTCGGACCAAATCTCGAAGACGTATGGAAGAGAACATAACCCAGTCTATTCTTGTCATCTCATCAGCAAGGTCGTCATCTGATATCTCCATGAACATGTGGTATCTGAATTTTGATAATGGTAGAAGTCCTTTAGGCGTCATTGTTGCAGCCTCTCTTTCGTAGTCTTCGACTGAAAAGAATGAGGGCGCACCAAGTTCCGATTGAGATGATCCTCGAGCCGAGAATGCAGATTCCTCCCTAGACCCTTTTTGCTCCATATCACTGACATCATCATCTTGTGTTAATGTGGTTCCATCCGTTTCATATCCCCTAGGATCGGTTCTGGTAGTTGAAGGAGAAACAGGGGCTGACTCAAGTTCCTTAGCTTGCTCGTTATCAACATCGGCATCTGTTCTAGCCCAGCCAGTATCATCATCTTCCACTACACGAGATTGTAGCTGGGTCCGCATCTCCTGTGCAGCAACAGCAAAAACGGGATCCGAAGCTAATTGGGTTATGAAGCTGTCTAGCTTGCGACTCGTTGAAGGACTTGCAAAGTCCCCTGGATATCCCGAAACCCACCTAGCAACCACGGTAATTATTCGAAGTTGAGTTGTTGTTCGTGTTAGATAATGAACATTTTTATCCTCTCCTAAACGACTCAATCGATCTAAAATTGCATCGAAAAGTTCACCAGGAGCGGCAAATTTCCGATAGAGACAGATAAAAATTTCCGAAAAGTTGACGTCGGCCCTTGACATTTGCTGTCCTAGGAGGCGATCAACAAGCTCATCAAAAGTTACACCAGCCACTTTAGCAGGTTTATCGAAGAAAGTGTCGTCACTACGTTGGAGAAGGGGTATATCATCAGAATACAGATATGAAGATTCTGCATCCGATTCCTCAACATCGGGTAAAGCATTAGTGTCAATGCTTCCAGAAACAGGAGACGAGAGGGCTGAATGTACCTTTTGGCCTAGGGGTAACCTGTGGCTAGCGCCAGAATTATCCAGAAGAGTTTCACTTCGGAAAGCCGGATGAGCAGAGAGAGGCGGGGCATCATATGGGTCTGGAATCATGATTTGGTGCGATAGATTTGTTCGGCCGTTAGGTCGCCCAGCCAGTGGGGGGGAAGGAACAGCTCGACCTATGGAGAATTCTGAGCTAGCGCGACTATGTTTTGATTGCTGACTCAAAGGTCGAGGAGCTGTGGGTTCAGACAACTTCTCAAGGTTCGCAGAAGAGGTTGCTCGACGTCGTGTAGTTTGGGGCTGCATTGAAGGTATGTCTTCTGAAAGTTTGATGAGTACGAGTTCTCAATTCGTCAATGGCAACAATAAGGAGTAATGATGAACATTGACCTTTGCCCAGATATACTAAGACCAGAAAGCAAGAAACCACAAAGTAAACAATTTGATTAGGATTGTGTAAAGATACGAAATGAATCAAATGGCAAAGTATAAGTAAGGGTGTCACCACGTATAGATTGCAATAAAATTAATATTAACTTACTGTTACCATGATTGCTTCGATTTGCCATCACAGCTCGGAGCATAGAAGAAAGACAAAGTCTTGCACTTTCGGGTACATTTGCTGCTGTTTTGACAGTTTCTACGCACGACATGCATGCAATTTTGAGACTCTCAACACTCAGTTGACGAGTATGCTCAGGGTTGTCGCATTTACATGAGACGAGGATAGTAGGGAGACCAGAATTCACCAATGCATCTTTGAAACAATCAGTATTTATCCAAGCCGGCTGCACCGTCGCGGGGACTCACTTAAGGTCTGGGGTAAGTCCGCAATACTCTCCCGATTCATGACATCGTATAGTAGTAATGCACCGTCCATCCGTGGGACAATGTGCCCATTTATTTGTTTTGGCCATTGAATTCGACGATCAGGAATTATATCAAATGATTCGAGGTCCAGCTCGAGCAGACTGACTACATATCCCACCTCATCAACGGACATGCGAAGATTCGACGAGGCAGAACTTGGTAACGATCGCAGACCCAATGCTCGCTGTATCAAAGTGCTCTTTCCCACACCGTTACTCCCAATTACTGCAATATTTATGTCTGCCATCCCGCTTCTAGATTGGGGCTACATGGAAACAATTGGTTAGTCAATTGGTTCAAAAGATTTCGCAGAAGGAAGTTGATTTTGGAAACCACCTACGACTTTGTTGACTGAATTCTCTACGGAAGGTCTTTGGTTAGATCGCGGTGGGGAATCTTTGAATACGTCGTCATAGTGTGAACGCTCAAAGTATGTCGCAGACTTCAATTCTCGTGCCAAAGAGACGGAATGCGGGGATTGATAATTTCTGAAAAAAGGGTCGTCTTTAATAGATGCAATAGAATCTCGATAACTTCGCGTGGGCAGATCTAATCCTTCTCGTGATTCATCTTCTAAGGTAGTGGAAAATCTCGAATCTTTAATACCGCTGCGACGACTAGAGACGAATGGTGCTGAGATAGTTCGCGAACCCAATCCAGGACGTGAGCGCAAACCAAAAGTTGTTGAAGTGCTGGCAGGTGGAGGGGAAACTGATAAAGTTCGGGAACTGCGCTGAAATCTCTGTGAATCCGTTCGCAAAAGATTTGAGCATTTAGATCGTTTTGAAGTTGTGCGCGCCGGAAAACGACTGGCACGAAACTCCTCCATGGTGGGTATATCTACCTAGTAGGTAAGTAGTAAATCTATTTTGGTATGGGTGTGCTGTGCTGTGCTGTGCTGTGCTGTACAGACTATGTAACCACTATGTAACCGGTATATCGAATCGGTCGAATCGTTATCGTTTCGCGTCCAGAATTGTACATGTACATGCACATGTACAGTAATCAATAATCCCTTGATCCCTCTTCCTTAGTAAAGTAAATCCGCAAACCAAAATTGAGGGTTTGAGACCTTTTCCCTATCAAGATTTGTCGGTAAGTTGCAGCAATAATACAACGGAACGGCTTGTAACATGCTGTGAGGACCAGGAGAGGATCTGGGATTCCTTCTTGGATTTATCATTTATGGTATTAAATCCCAGGACATGTTTGTTTTGATGGTCTGGACGGGTTCGATAGTTTGGACGGTTTGGATGGTTTGACGGTTTGACGAGTGAGCTCAGTGGAATGTTTGTTCCAACGGGATTATGTAGAGAAGAGTCTTAGTCTTAGATAGAGAGCTTTTTTTGCCCAATCTCAGTCAATTGTCTTAAAGTACTCTTCTGGTAATGGCGATGCTGGTGTTGTAGAAGTAACTGGCTGGAAAGACACAGTTAATCTGGAGTGCTTTTCCATATGAATGAATCCTTTGGAGCTTCAAGAATTAGGGTAAATTGAAAATAGAACACATCGAATGAACTTCTTATTATTCAATTTCCAACGATTATTAATTTTGAAGCAATTGATAAATTGAATCTCTTTTGGAACGCGAAATCAAGAAATCCGTACGCGTGGCGATGTTATATTTTGTTATATCATTCTTTTCTTGTCTTGTCTTGTCTTGTCTTGTCTTGTCTTGTCTTGAAGTGAGTGTATAAGGAAGGGTTGGCTTGCACTCGACGACGGGGTGATATAGATGTGTTTGTTGATTGATTGAAGTTTTATGTTGTTTTTTGTCTTAATTCCGTAAAATGATATTTATATCTTTTTATTAATCTTGCTTTTCTTCTCTTCTTTTCTCTTTTCCGATGTTCCTCCCCTCCAGCATTTAAGTTCCTTTAACCATATTTCTATTTGCCAGATATGCCCAATGCTAAATACTAAATACACGCGAGGTAGCGATCTTTACCATTCTTACGGAGTATATAAGGAACTTGAGGAGGGCATTTCCGAATAGCCCCAGCAAGCAAGCAAATATAATTATATTTAAATATTATTCATGCAAATACCTAAATATATATTATATTGAGACAATCTAGCAGCAAGTTAAGTTAGAAGCTTCTTTGATTTCGTTCTGTTACTCGCAGCAACAACGACAACATCACATACAGAATACACAAATATCAAACCATTCAATAATACAAAAGTCGTACATATTGATACACTACCTAGGTACAGAATAATTCCCTTTCGCAAGAACATTTGTTCGTATATAGCCCTTCCTCCTTTAGCATAGAACAAGCTAAATGCTAAATAACAATAATAAAGATGTGTCTCTCTACCTCGATGTTTTCTTCAAAAGTCCTCTCTTACCCCTTCATTTCATGCTTATCACAAGGCTGAAAACAAAACAACTAATCGCCATTTCCAGCACAGTACTAGTAATGCACACTCCAAATCCATGTCACATTATCACGACGGCATGCAGTAGTAGCTCGATCCATGTCGAACACGGGATATACATTTTCATCGATGCGCAGGTTTAACGACGGAAAGGTTCACCAGGGCATCCCACTACTCATTTACAATACATTTTAGCTACTCCTCTGACTTTGTCAACATTGGCCAACTCCAAGGATCTCCAAGCCGTCGATCTTATCATGTCATCATGAACTTCAACCCTAACACGCACAGAACCAAATTCCTCGGCTAGTATGTCGTGTATATCAATGCTCTATGACACCTTTAAACTGCAGTACCGGTACCAGTATACCCTCACAGCACGGATACAATCTCTCTCGATTCATGGATTGATAAATAGCTCTTCGTAGGGCCTCGTAGAGACTTGACCAGGATGGATCGTAATCTGAAAAAGTGATGAATCTCAAGACTCAAAGGTGGATGCAATCACTGTGCTTACGGAGAAAAAACGGAGCAAAAGTTTGCAACATTCACTTACCAGTAGTAGTATCAAGTGACTCCTACAATACTAGAGAAAGTCTTCGACGTGTGACGATAGGTTTTGGTCTGACCTAGAACTGCAGATCTGAGGCAAGGTTTCCCCGCATGATAACTATTTCTACTACAATACCGTCTTATACCATCTTATACCACCTACAAACAGACATCAACTCCGTAACTCACGGTCGTTTATATCGGTTTTACATACATCCGTTTCCCCTATCTACTAGGTGGTAAAGACTACAAGTACCAGAATCTAAAATATTCTTTATTTCACGTATGCCCAGAGACGAAATGTTGTAGTATAAAAGCTAAAGTAAGCTATTTTCCTTTTAGACTCAAATACGCTTGAGTATCCAATCTAATTTTAATTAGACTGTCAGACTATTACACCATAGCGCCATAATGCTTTAACTCTGAGTGTACCGGTACTTGTTGAACTAACGCCATCGCCAATTCTAAAGTTTCCTCGAGTGCCGCCACTACCTTCCGTTGCCCTACTTGCTTGGGAATCGATTGGTTTTCTTGGTTCCTGGTCTATTATCAAGTGTGCAAGCTAGTACGTGAATACTAAAAGGTAGTCCCTTGAACTATCCTCGGAGTCTGTGAACGGTCCCTTACTTTATCGGAATCCAACTCAAAATAGACATCAACAATTCGCATAATTTATGACATAAATTGGAATACTTAGTGAGTATTGTCAATGGATGCATGAGAAAGTGGGTAATGCTATATGAATATATAGTCCACAATCTCATTTCCCACTCGTGCTTCGTTCTACAATCCATTCTGTTACGTTACACTGTGTCAGATTCACCGTTTAGAAATACCCTGCAAGGCAAAGTCCCCCTCGCATCACAACGCCTCCAATTCCACAATCTAGCATCCAAATCCTCCAAGATTCAAGCTCAAAGTCTCGAGCCTCCACATCTTCATCTTCTCACACAAGCCCTTACCTCCCACCCAACCCCATCTTCACAACCTTCACCCCACACACTTCATCCTCAATCCGGACTCGAGCCACCCCACTCGCATCACCTGGAAGGGTCACACCACCTTCCACAGAGTTTACGCTACTAGCTAACTGACTCTCACGATGACGGTTTTCGTACACCGCGACTTCCAGCTTTTATACTTCTTCCGGTCCCACACGCTGTGTTCCGAGCTATCTGCTCGAAGCCTTCGCTTGTACTCTTGTGAGAGGATAAGATACACAGACACAGAACTTGAGACCGTTCGAATCAAAGTTGTGTCTCAGAGACAGAATCACAGAGTTGAATTATCTATATAGGAGAGACAGCCAGGGTTTTGGAGAATGTATACTTCGGTTGTTGGAGCTCCCGTTCCTACGTATGAAGAATTGTGTTGGGTAAGTTAAATTATCATCTGTCTCCAGGTATAGCCTCAAACCAATTTTACATATCACTAACATCATTCCCAGAAATCCAAACCCTACCGCACCATGTCCCACCTCTCTCGCACCCAACCCTACCACGTCAATATCCATGTCCCGCGCACCCGTTCAAAAAGAGGCTGTCCCCTCGACCCAGAAGATCTTACCCGTCGACTAAAAGCCCATCTCGCGCAACAAAAAGCACTCGCTGAACATCGTCGCGCGGCACGTGCTTCCGTGGCTACAGGCGTGTACCACCATATCCCACAAGTCGCCGCTCTGTCATTTGAGAATACCGCTACGCCAGATAAGTTACGTCAGGTGCATAAATTATCCGAGCCGGCTCTGAAGAATCTGGGGTATATTGATGAGGGAGTAGGGGGATATGGGATTGGGATTGGATATCAGATACCGACGACGTTATTACAGCAATCGCAAGTGATTGATCATGAGACTGCGGATAAGACGAGGATCAGAAATCGAAATCAATATCAATGGACAACGGCACTTGAACGAGCCGCGCAATTGGATGCCGAAAGAGATGTGTATAGATGTCCACGCCGAACGTTTAATTCCGACGTACCGGTTGTGCATAAGAGTCGGGCTGTACAGAGACCAATGAGTATGGTGGATTACCTACCGTGGCAAGAGAAAGAGGAGACGACACCTCCGAAGAGGGAGAGAAATGATCGGCATGATTGGACGCAGCGGGATGAGAGTGAAGTGAGACGGTCTATGAAGGAGAGGGTTGGGCCGCTGTTGTCGTTGAAACTTAGGAAGGAGAAGGTTCAGTATGGGTCGGGAGAAGAGATAAAGCTGAAGTCGCCTGGGTGGTCACCAATGAGGGCGAGCTTTTTTGGGATGTTCAGACGTAGTCCTAGTAACAGTAGTTGACCAAATAATCTCGTTTTATTCAAGGGTATCTATTTTCTGTCTATAGCGTGTATATTTGAAGCTCTATTATATCTTCGTAAACTTCATGTGAATGCGCCGAAAACCTGTCTGAGCAAATAGATCCTAAAAGTTAAAAAACAATATTATTTATGGAACTCTATTCTGGATGTTAGACTCATGTAAAATGTAGACAGGACAGAGTGCTCACCAAATTCGGGCACATATGCGTGCGTATTCATCCTACTATCTTCCTCTCATTGTGATATTTTTGTGGGGTGTATATTAATCCTAATATTCACGCCTCACAACCCCTTCATCTTCTCCTCTCGGATTCCAACAATTCTCGAATAACCCTGGTGCTTTCGGCCAATGCCTCCTTCCTCAAAATCTCTGCTGCTGCCTCTTCCTCCTCCTCCTCCTCCTCCTCCTCATCTTCATCCCCGATAAGTCTTAATATGAGTTCACAAAACTCCCGAATGCCTTCTCCATCTTTCCCATAATACCCCCTGACATTCTTTAAAGCTTCTCTCCCCTTCTCCCACCCCTGATCTTGATTCCATTTATGTGAGTTAAAACCTTCCGGTCGAAGAGTTGCAGTGTCAACTTTCTCTAGTAGCTCGCGCAAGTTTGGGTATTTTCTAAACAGTTCTTTGAGTTCGTTTGAGTTATCTAAATTTTCAAATGGTCCTTTGGAATTGGCTGCAGCGAGAGTTCCAGGTCTAGCTGTGGACTTTTCTTTGGATATGGGGCATGGGCTTTTGGGAGGAGGAGGGGCGGAAGCAAGTTTCTCTTTCTCTTCCTCATGATCGTTTGTTTCGGTTTTATGTACGTTGGAACATTTCACAGAACAGCTTTTTGAGGATTAGTACAGGCTTTTGTCCCGGCAACAGGAGGAGATACTCACAAACGCACATTACAGTATTTGCATTTGTACTTGTGGTTATTCTCCTTACATAGAGAGCAAAGCTTTGAATCGATTAGGGTCTCCTCCATACCGATATGGTTTGTGAGGTCGATAATTTCGACTGCTGCCTCTGCCACACTGACACTGAAATGGTTTTTGGTATCAATGGTTTTGATGGAGTGACCACCTTCGGAAAACGGTTCGATGGCCATTTAAGTTGGAGGCTAGTATAGATTGGCCGATCAGGGTGTAAGTTTGAGCTCTCGATCAATGTAGGGACGCATGTGTTGACTATGTGGTGACCAGGAGCTGGTTTCATTGATTTATTTGAATTGTGACAACAATGGATAATGACAACTTAAAGATGAGATTGTATCTATCCAACGTTAACGGCAAGTAAAGAGTGAATTGGAAAGTTCGGATGACAGTGAATTGTGAAATACATTATTATTTCAATCTCAATCCTAAACTCAATCTCGCAGCCTTGCGGCCGATTAAAAAAAAGTTTTGGTTTCTCTTATCGAGATTTATGGGTCACTGATAACAAAGTGACCAATTAAAAGAAAGTTAATACCACTTAGTGCGTCATTAATAATATATGCTTACAAAGAACCTCAGAATTATTGAGAAATGCTTAAGCAAACCATTTCAATCTTCATGATACATCGCCATCATACCTAAACATATTATTACACGTACATACCCAACAATTATCTTGCATATACAGTTCAAATTCTAAAGTTCAATATCAATATCATATTTCTTTCTTCTCAGTGAGCTTCGAGTGAGCCGCACGATGGCTTCAAAAAGAATTATCCAGGAAGCAAGGTCATTGCTATCCAAATCTCGAACGGGGAAATCATCATTCGCAATCAGTCCTAGGAGTTCACAAAGATATGTGCATCAAAGTACAAGATTACCAGCTATGACAGCTTCGAGTTCAAGGACGAGACCGACTTTGCAACCACTTCATCAACCATCTACCATGTTAAAGCCTGCAGCAATTGGTGGCAGTCGCAGCATCTTCATCCAAACGGAAGACACTCCAAACCCGGATGCATTGAAATTTCTTCCCAATCATCCAATTCTACCACCCTCCCTCAATGCGCCTTTCATCGAATACCTCAATCCCAGATCCACACTTGCGCCACCACATCCGTCGCCTCTCGCCGCGTCGTTGATGAACATTGATGGGGTTAAGTCTGTTTTCTATGGCGCGGATTTCATCACAGTCATAAAGGCAGACGATGCGAATTGGGCGCATATCAAACCGGAGGTTTTCAGTCTCATAACGGAGGCAGTAACTTCCGGTGCACAGATTGTTAATATCACGGAGAAAACGGGGACAAGTGGCCAAGCACCAGAAGAAGAGGATAGCTTAGCATACAATGAGGATGACCCTGAGGTTGTAGGGATGATCAAGGAATTGCTTGAAACTCGCATCCGACCGGCAATTCAGGAAGATGGTGGAGATATTGACTATCGCGGGTTCGAAGACGGAATGGTCAAGTTGAAGCTCCGAGGGGCATGCCGAACCTGCGATTCGAGTACGGTCACTTTGAAGAATGGTATTGAGGGGATGCTTATGCACTATGTAAGTACTCATATGACCATTTATGCGACAATGAGCTAACAATGATGCAGATTGAAGAAGTGAAAGGAGTTGTACAAGTAATGGATGAGGAAGAGGAGATAGCGCTCCAAGAGTTTGCAAAGTTTGAGGAGAAATTGAAGCAACAAAAAGGTTCTGATGCAGTTGCTTCTAGTAGCTTAGATTCCATTCCAGGTTGAGCCCGGTACTTAGGTGAAGATGTATAACTTTAGGGTCTACTCGCATGGTCGTGGGGATGTACAAAGAATCTGTTATGGACTCTTACTGAAGATGATTTTGTTCCACAGCATCGGCAATACCCATTTAAAGTTTCGTGCATTTCTTTTTGCCTTCTCTCATTGTACAGAAAGTTGGCCACGCGATGAACGAAATAAATCGCATGCCAAAGCCGAAAGACAAGACAAATCTTGAAGTACTCTTCGATGTTCCAATTCAAATTCAACAATCAACTTATCCCTTAAGCTCAGTCATCAAAGTACTTTTCAATGTTCCAATTCGAATTCAACAATCGAATAGCTTCTTAGGCTTATTAATCTGAAAGGAGTGTTTTTTGGGGGGGTATGCGATTTATCTCGTCTATTGTGTGGTTGCCCCTCCTCCCCCTGATACTGCTTCATGCAAATTCAATTACAAAGTACATATATTCCCTCACCCATACCTACATTAACAGTAATGATTCAATTGGACAAAATTGCGGGGCCTCTCATTCATGGATAGAAATTTTCCGTGGCGAATCAAGGACGCGTTGGCGAAGTGGGCGTTTTGACTTGCCAAATGTTACCAGTCACAGCTGCATGATATCTTGGCTTGCCATGAAAACTTGATAGATATCGTATGGTTTTCTACTCGAATGATGGGAACGAGGCTGGGGGGGCATTATGAATATGTGCAGATGGAATGGTATTGAAGGGGGAAGAGGGAGGGGGGAGGGGGGGTGATGAGGGGTTTCTCTTTTCGATTTTGCAGTGGTGATTGTGTGGGTAGAGTTGCTTTCGGCTTAGTTGGTGTCGCACGAGTACAAGCATGGAACTGGGAATAATAGAATGATATGCTACAATTTCCCCGCGATTATTGTGAAAGGGTCAAGACTCAAGGCTCAAACTGTATGGAAGGCCGGGAGCGGGAGGGGAGGGGGGGGAGTTTTACCGATTTTGAATTATTTATTGTTAGAGAAATGGGAATTATTGATGCTGCTTTTGGGGAATGAGGGGTTGAGGGTTTGAGGGTTTGAGGGGTTGAGGGGTTGAGGGGTCGAGGGGAATGGATTTCTATATACGAAGTATTTCTATGATAATGATAATAATAATAATAATAATAATAATAATAATAATAATAATAATAATAATAATA
>NGKJ01000084.1:4531-35324 GCA_002162495.1 Myriosclerotinia curreyana | reverse complement strand
TAATAATAATAATAATAATAATAATAATAATGATAATGATAATAATAATAATAATAATAATAATAATATCTACTAGCTTTCAAATACTAGGTACTACTACTGTATACAAAATTATACTTTTATATCAACAGACTCTGATAGGACAATTCCATTTTTCTTTGTTCTTCGGGATTTCCCACTTTTCTATTATCTGAACGGGTTCAAGGTTCGAGGATTTAACTGAATAATAGCAAAATAGCTGGGCTGAGTTGGATTGAAGCTAGATCAGCAGAAAAACGCGCGCGGGAAGGAAAATCTGGGGTAGATTAGACTCATTAGAGTAGCTTGAAAATCAATCAGAATTGAAGAATCTGGTAATACACGGTAATATATAATATATCAACCATCGAGATAGAACTTAAGGGGGAAACAAATGAAAGAATTATATGTGTGAATTGGTATGCGCTATGAGATCTTTGTATTTGACAATATGAGTGAGTGAGTGAGTGAGTGGTGTGAGGGAATAATTTGTCGAATGAGATGTTGGATGGATGATGGATGATGGGATAATGGGATAATGGTGTGTTTTTTTGGTGCATTTGGTAGTGGCGTTATTTAAAGTGAAAGGCAGAAAGGGTGGCAAATGGAAAGAAAGGTAAGTATGGATGGGATGATGATTGAAAATAGGTATTCATATTTTGGACTTTTGAAAAGATGCAAAAGCAGAGGCAAAGGTAAAAGCAAGGCATTGTCATTGATAGATAGGGCAACTTTAGGATAGATTCACAATATGAAAGTTGAACGTTGAATGAACGTTGAACGTTTAGTTGTTATGCTTCTATCTATCTGTATGGCATTTTTACCTTATGGTGTCTGTTGTCTGTTGTCTGTCGTCTGTTGTCTGTTGTCTGTCGTCTGTCGTCTGTCGTCTGTTATATGAATACCGGTATTGAAGCGGCATTAGATATTTTCTTAAGCACCTACCTAGTAGGTTATCATACCTACCCAATGTAAATTAAAGCTGCGGAGCTTGAAGTATTTGGAGAAGATCGTCAATGGATTAAATTAGATTCTAGGAGAAGTACGGAGTAGAAGGAGAAAGGGATTCGATTCATTCGAGGCCTCAGTTATTTTTAATTCGGTCGGTCTGGATCATTGATCTTCTAGGTTAATATAGTAAGTGGGTGAAGGGGTTGAAGGGGTTGAAGGGGTTGAAGGGGTTGAAGGGGTTGAAGGGGTTGAAGGGGAAGAGATGTAGGTACCTAGGTAGGTAGGTATTTTGCATCTAATCTTATACAGCTTATACCGTACAGTAATCTTGTATATCACTTTCTTTGCCTTCCTAAGGTTCGTATCTAATATCAATATGCATTATATTACAACATCATACATACCGTTAACCTCACAAGACATCCCCTTGACATCCCTTTACCTAAGTTAGGTAAGATAGATCTCTTTCTTCGTACAGTAACTTATCCATCTCCACTCATAATTTGGATGCCCAATAAGATTTACTTCGGTGAATGTTCTCAGATTATTATACTTGAGTAAAGAATAGAGGATAGACCTGAGTGGTATTGGTAACCAGTAGTAGCAGCTCCATTTGTTTTTGACTTGCATATTCAAGAGAAAATCCAATGCTGTTTTTATGCTTCTTTCTCTCTCTCACTCTCTCAGATTAGATAGACTTCCTACCCAGGTTTCCATTAACAAGAACTTGCTTCTTCATTAATCCGTCTCACCGTCACTCTTCCTTCTTACCTCACATCACTTCTCTTCATCACCAATATCAATTAGCATTTCCACCTACATATTCGTCCATCCATAACCATCAACGCATCCTGTGAAATTTTTGGTGGTGGCCTTCCATTTTGAATGCAGAGCTAATCCCTCTTTGTCTTTACATACAGACCACAGTCTTCGGCTCTCCTTACCAATTGAATCTTTCCATTCATCAAAATTTAGAAATTTAATAGTTAATAAGAACCTTCCCAACCTCATAACCCTTCGACTCTCGAACCTCGAACATTATTGAACATTGAACATCAGAACCCTTATGCCAATTGCAGCGCTAAGACTACATTTACAAAGCATAACCCCCTTCTTTTAACCTAAAGTCTATCCATCTTCCAGGTTGTTCCATCAATTACATACATATACCGGTACATACATACACGTACATACATATACATACATACATATAGGTACATACATACATACATACATATCAATATACCGATATACCGATACTACCTACCTAGTCCTATATATTCTTTCCAAATAATAATTAAACAAATAATTCTTTAACAAAAAGGAAAAGGAATTTGGGAATACCTTCAACGGAGATTTCCATTTACATCTTTGGTAAAATATCGTCATCTTACCAAGAAAAAACACAAAAAAGACCAATCATTTAGTTTCTCTATTATTATTGTCGCATATTGAAAACGTACAATCATCAAGCATATTTTAATTTTTTTTTTTTCTATTTTGCAGTATTCTTCTTCTTCTTCTTCTTGTTCTTTGAAGGTTGTCTCGCATGTCCATACCATAGCCAGCTTTCCCCGCATTAAGGTTGCGCCCTCGCTCATCTTCGATCCCTCGAAAAGCTACCTAGTACTTACTACCTACTTTTACTTACCTAGGTTACTTCGCCGCAGAAGAACTTCCCCAAAACTTTGTCAGAATCCTTCCATCACCCTTCCCACCCACCACCTTCTTTCAAAAAATTGCAACCTCACCTCACCTCACCTCACCTCACCCACCTTCTTGCGAAAAAAGAAATACATATATTGTACATATACTAGTACAATATCTTTCTTGACAAGGAATACTTTCACCCGTCAAGAAACATATATAATTCTTCCATTTTCTTCTTCTCTTCAGAGATTCATTCATCCTTCAATTTCTATAACTCTTGGAGAGAGACAGAGTGAGAGAGAGAGAGAGAGCTTTGGCCTTTCGCCTTTATCCTTCCCACGACAATGGGCTACGCATAGTCCGGGCGACACAAAGCCTTCACGAATTCGACATTCCGAACGCATGCGCAGAAGTTTAAACTTTCCATCTTCTGTTTTGTTTCAACAACTGCTAGTTCGAGAGATTCATTGAGAAATAGATGGTATTTGGATTGGGTTCATAAATTGAGAAATAAGAGAGAGTAGCATTAGAAGAATTTCATCATTTCATGCGGCAACCGCGATTAAAGCAGGTAGGTAGATGAGTGAACTTTCTGCCAATCCTTCCATATTTAACCCCCAGCCTTGATGAGGTTTCGTATGGGAATTCATCCCTATTGCGATGCGACTCTTGGAAATTTGAAGCTGACTTGTCAATTTATTAGATAAACAGATAATAATTGTATTTTGAAAAGTTGGTTTCTTTGGTTGGATTTATCTCACTTCCGGTGAGTTTATACTCTTCCTACTGTTCCTACTGTCATCCAGAGGTATCCGACCGGGTACTTCTTTCTTTCAAATGGTCTTCCGAATGGTCAGGTTAAAGGGTGGATTCAACGACAACAATTGTTAAGGGGTTGGCGCAATCGAATATCAACATTCGGAAATATCGTTCCTTGGGGGTTTCGACGGTCTGGATTCTAGAAGGCACTTGCTCGAGATATCAACCCCTTAATTGCGACTTTGGAAGATATTCTGAGATCCGATTACAGACGAACATCGTCATATAAATCTCTGTCGAATAAAGCATCTACGGTCTAGGGAGCAATATCCAATTCACTCACCGGCTGCTGTCGGCAAAACTGAACTCGGAAAGTCGATATATGGCGCAGAACAGACGAAATTCTGCCTTGTGATTTCTTGACCCCTCGTCCAATTCGCTGCTTAGTCTTAGTCTTGACACATTTTGAAGTTTGGTTGGCTGCGGCGCACTTGCACAATTCTAGACAGATCAAGTCTCTCTTTCTCTCGGTACTATTTTCCACATTTACTGACAAAGATTTTGCGCAGCATTAGTTATTCGCTTCGTGTGCACCAGTATCGAAACTCGGTCTACTTTCTCCCTCCTGCGGGGCACACCAGAATTCACTCCCATTCGCATCTGAACTCGGGCCTCTTTCAGCTCCTACACTTAGATATTCACACCCCCTTTTCTCTCAGATCGATTTCTCATTCTTGTTTCAATTCGACAGATTCGCTTACTGTCGACTTCCCCCCTTTCGCAAAGCTGATTCTATCCAGAAGTTCGGCCTTTCTAGAAAACTACTTTACTTCAATAACCTTTCTCTGACCTTACACGAGAATTTCTATTGATTTGGTAAGTTTTTATCATTCTACTTTGCTGTAATCCTTCGATCTATTTGGTAGTTTGTTCCTTTGGCTACGATCTACGTTTTATCGCATGTCTTCAATTTTCAGATCGACCGTCTCAGAGGCGAAGTCACTGGGATTCTCTATGGTGGCTTTCTTTGTGGCAACCCCTCTTATTTTTCAGATGATTCACTTCCTCAATACCCTGCTTACATGAGCATATGGTATTCTCGACCTTGGACATCTAAGGACACACTTTCAAGTTGCCGTACCACAAGCCTACATACAATTGTTTACTTTCACTTTAGATTTCGAGCTTAGAGTAGCTTTCTTCTTTACAGAACTAATAGTTTCTAGATAGTCACTATGAGTTCAATCAATAATAAGATCGGAGCTGGTAGTAAGACCAACCAGTCTAATCCTTCGTCAATGGCGTCAAGCAATCCTTCAATCCTTGGAAAATTTAATGAGCGACGCTCAACACCAGATTCAGAGGCTTTGGCAAGTTCTGATGATGAACCCGACCGACAAGACATCCAACAGCCAGTAAATCCGCCCCAAAAACCCACCCGCCGAGCATCATGGTTGAACGACACTACTCCGTCCGGAACTCAGCCAAGAAAAGGCTCGTTTGCAAGTAGTAGCATGTCTCCAACTGCTTCGCATCCTAGTACTCCCTCGGCTGAATCTAACGCTTGGGGTCCTCATGCTCAAGCAGCTGCAGGTCGTGGACATACAAGCTCGAGTTCATTTCCATGGGGCAGTGGTATTTGGAACAGCGAGTCACGTAAGGAGCCACCGTCTAGGTTGACCGAAGTATTGCCATCTCCAACGTCTATGCATCCACCAGGCTCAGCTGGCAATGGATACTTTTCAAACGAAATGATGAATCAACGAGATCCCTCCGTAAACCCCACCATCCCATTCGCAATTCCTCTTCATCCCACTCCAAAAACCTACCGATCTCAATCATACTCCGTTGGTCAGCTCGATCCAGATACTGGTGCCGGCCCATCACCAGCAGCCGTTCCAGCAGCTTCCGGCCGAGGACGTGGTTTAGGACATTCCGGATTACAGCATCGACCATCTCGACCAAGTATGCTGAGCGAGATGACCGAGGGTGGTTTAGGAAAAGTCAAAGAAGTTGAGGATGACGATGATGAGAGTACTAATAGTTCTTCTCATGGTGTTCAAATTCAGTCCCAAGAGGCTAAGACTATCGAGCTTTTAGCTAGAGAGAATGCTATGTTACGCCAGCAACAATATCAGAATCTTCGCCTTCGACCTCGATCTTCAACATCAAATGCTTTCGGTCTTGGTAATGGTTATGGCTTGCAAGAGGAACCTCTACCTGAAGAGTCAGATTATGCAATTGATGAACTTGATGAGCTTAACGATCTACAGGATCCATCCAAAGCAATGTTAGGACGAAGAATGAGTGAGTACGGTATCAGTGGTGCACAAAGAGCCTCGCCATACGCTCTCGAAAATAGAAAGCTGGAGAATGTTAAGAAGGCTTTTTGGCAAAGCTCTCTCGGATTCGGTGGACTGTCTGATATCCCTCAAAGCAGGCGCCACTCCTTTGCTGATATACCTGCTCGACAAGGCTCCGTTAGCTCGATTGCTGGTGAGCCAATGTCACAACTTGAAACCAGTATCCAAGAGAGCCTGTCACCAAAGGACTATACTGGTCGGTATAATGAAGGCAATGGTTATTCTACAGGCGATCATGGTAAGTGATTTTCCTTTATGCTATTTTGAGATGTTAGCAGTTGGCGCATGGGTCCGTATACTCACTAATTTATGCAGCAGCTACTTACTTTGGTAATCTTGCTCAACAAGGTCGTAATGTCGATAATTTCACACCTTCCGCCTTCAATCCTTCTGCCTACCCTTATGGCAATGTAAATCAATTCTCTAGTGGCCGCCCCGCATCACCTCACAGAAGCATGTATGGCGTTCCACAACCTCGACATAACCAACTACTCTATATTGTCTTGTTCAAATGTTCGCGAGCAGATGTCTTCTATGTTCAAGAAGGCACTGGTCTCTCTGTCAAGCCTGGAGATCTTGTGATTGTTGAGGCCGACCGAGGAACCGATTTAGGAACAGTCGCTAAGGACAACGTTGACTGGGCCACTGCCAAGGAACTTAAAGAGCATTATGCCGAAGAGCACTACAAGTGGCTCATGATGTACTCTCAGGGTGCTGTAGGCAATACTGATGGAACTGGTGCTGGTTTAATGGCTGCTGCCAATGGTATGCAAGGAAGTGCTGTCGGTGGCATGGGTCCACCAAGTCAGCATGGCATGCAAGAACCTAATCCAGGAGAGATTAAGCCTAAGATCATCAAACGCCTTGCTCAGAACCATGAAATCCAAGCTTTGCGCGATAAGGAAGGAAATGAAGCAAAGGCCAAGCGTGTTTGTACCCAGAAAGTTAAGGAACATGGTCTACACATGGAGATTTTGGATGCCGAATTTCAGATGTAAGTGAACTAATAATAACACAGACCAATCTGACGACACAAGCTTACCTTTGAAATTTAGGGACTGGAAGAAGCTTACATTTTATTACTTTGCGGATGCATATATCAACTTCAATTCTCTTGTTACCGATCTGTTCAAAGTATACAAGACAAGAATTTGGATGTCTGCAATCAATCCTGCTTCTTTCGCAAGCCCTGCACTTGGCTTGCAAGCACCAAGCGGTATTGGACCTGGGGCTGTAGGCGTCAACAGAACTACACAAAGTGAGCGCCGAACACAACAGGCCGAGCAACCTCAAACATACAATGCGACACAATCAGGTAGAGGATATCAAGGTGTCTTCGCACAGCCATTCCAGTCGACATTGGACAGAAGTTCAGCAGCGGCTCCTGGCTTTCAGCCTCAAGGTTATACGTATGGATACTCGCCTTTTGGCTCTACCAGAAATGTCGCCACTACCAGTGCGTACGCACCTTCCATGATTGACCCTTATGCTGGCTTCGCAAACACGACGGATTACCAGACACCGGGTCGATTCCCCTCTCCTCATGGCACTACGCCAACTCACGATAGCGAGTACGGTCGACAAGGTGGACTCGTTGGTCAATCTGACGGCTGGATCGGTGCTTTTCAGGGCTTGTCCATGGGAACCCGTTAAGTTCATATTTCGACCATACCATACGCTCTTGACTTTGTTTTTTTGGCAAACTACGAGCAATTTTATGAGCCACTAAACTTTGCCTATGGTTTTGCCTCTGGTTTTGATAACCTTTTACGTTCCCAGATGGCGAGTTACCAACCGGGACACTCCTACAGAACTGGAGACTAGAAACATTTTGCTTTTGTAATATACCACAGATGCTTTTCCCATCTGCCCTGTTCCTAATTCATTGCATGTTCTCGACGAACATGTTCATCTACACATTCGTTTATTTTATTTTATTTCACATTGCGCTGCACGAGATCGCGCATTGTTTTTACGGGCCAGGAATTATGAAGACATACTAGTACAAACTCTTCGGAACCATTACATTTTCTTTGCAATTTGATCATAGAGGACGATTGAGAAGGATTCATTCAGAGCAGATATCGGGATCTTCTTCTGGATTTACTACATAATCGGAGACAGGCATAGGATTCGTACACGACATACTGGACATACCTTTTTCTTTTTTTCTTCTTTTCGTTGATACCTTTTTTTGTTTATCGGTTAGTTAGGGGGGGCTACACCTTTTGCGTCTTCCGAATTGCGGCAGCCTGACGCGTTACCACGACTTCACGAAAAAAAATAAGTTTCAAGAATCTCCAATTGATAGATAGATCTTCCAAAATCCGGCGGTGTCATAGTGGGGAAAAAAGATATTGGAATTGGGTAAATTTGCAAAGGATAATGGACGGATGGATGGATGGATGCATGTTTTCTTTTCTTTTTTCTTGCTGATTTCTGATTTCTTTTCTGATCTGATTGATGCCATTTTTTTGTCTTTCTCTTCTGCGATTTATGGTTGTTGTGAATCGGATCGTATCGAATCGAATGGTGGATGGAATTGAATGAAAGGGAATCTTATTTGAGGCATGCATGTTTATAGGCATGGGAGATATGGTTAGGGATTCGGTAGCAGGACTAATAATTCATACATTGGGTTACTGTTTTTTTTTTTAATGTGTAGTGTTTGATATGTGATGGTGATGGTGATGGTGATGGTAATGGTAATGGTAATGGTAATGGTGATGGTGATGGTGATGGTGATGGTGATGTGTAGTAGAGGTAAATGTATATATGAAATCAAAAACCCATGAGATGAACGATAACTCCATATTACCTCCCTTATATTGATCTCTTTTATTCTTTAGGTATTGATTGGGTTGGATTTTGGGTGATTGAGGGAAGTGGATTTGAGAAAAGGAAGAAATAGGGAGGGGGAGGGGAGAGCTTCTTTCCTTTTGCGATACAACTCAACTCACTTCAATTCAATTCACTTCATCCACCCACGTTTAATCACTTTATCCTCAATTTATCTCTTGTTTTATTTTATTTTGATTAATAATTTGGGTGAGTGTTATCTCTTCTCTTCTTCGAAGCCTTCATTCATTCATTCAATCTTTCAGTGTTCCTTTTCATATCTTCTCTTTTCCGACTTAATTGTTCTCATTCTATCTTCAAAACCCCATTCTTCATTCCACCTTCAAGATCTCGTTTTGATACTATTTCCTCTCGTGTCCAAAGTTTATCATCATCTAAACACAATCCGCCCTCGTTCAATCATTGCGACCATGGTCGGCAAAACAAAACGCAAGTCTGAAGGTAAGTCTTCAATTCCTGCGTTGTTTATCTCTCACTTTCAACTTTCAATCCAAATCTGTCGAGTGAGGAATGGGAATATGGAATATTCTAACGTGGGATTTCGTTACTCAAAAGGCGATTTGCCGAATGCTAGGTCTAAGGCTCGCAAGAATGATTCGGATCATGAGGAAGATTCTAGTGGCTGTACGGATGGGTATGATATGAAGGGTTTGAAAAGGGATGGAAAGGGGAAGGAGAAGAAGAAGGGAAGAATGTCAGAGCCTATTAGGGTTGGCGTGAGGGGGTTGAGTGGGTTGGCGGAGGGCGAGGATGAGGATGGAGATGAGTATTATGAAGATCCGGGACGGGAGGAGAGCAAGTATGTGTGTTGCGGGAGTGCTCGTGGATTTGCTTTTAAGTGTTTTTTATTGGGAAATGACGCTAATACGTTTGATTCAGAGAATTCCTAGAGTTGGACAAACTTGAGAGGCAAAAGAAGAAGAATGCGGAGAGAGCGAAAGCCCAGTTTATGGAAAAGTTTACGGGGATTGTGGAGAGAGATGCAGAGGGTGTTAGAAAGTTGGCAGAAGAATTGGAGAAGGAGGAGTGAGTATAATTCAAGTTTCGAGATAATATGTCGGCATACTGATATGAATAGTTCGGTCCAAAATGAGGAGTTTCTGGAGAACTTCAAAGCTTCATATGCGTTGTCGGCACCATTCTCAATTTTGAGGAAAGATGCGAAGCATGACAAGGACTATTATGCATTCGCCTCGATGCACAAAAAGGGTGAAGAGATCATCCGTCGGGCTTTCGAATTAGTTTCTCAGTTTGATAAGCTGGCTGAGAAGAATGTCAAGGAGGATGTTCAAGGATTGCTTCGTAACGACTGGGGCAAAGAGGATGAGCAGATCTCCAAGATGCTTGACTTGGGAAAGACGGTCGGATTGGACAAGTTCGAATGTGTTATGAATGCTTCGAAGCCGGAGATCTTAGATGTTGATTCTATTGAGGCGCAGAAGAAATTCTTCCCGGCTGTTGAGGGTGACGATGCGATTGGATGGGGTAAGGAGGCGAGAAAACATGAGAGAGCGAATAGGAAGTTGCTCAAGGCTTTTGAGAGAGGTTCTTGAATGATGATGGGAGGAGTGTTGAGGAAAAGTAAGAGAAGAGTGGTGAATTGTGGCTGATAACTTTCAGATTTCGCTATACCGGTATTAGCTGTTGATTTTGACACAACCTAGCTTTGATATCATACTCTCGTTCATCGTCTTTGAGATATTACTAATAGCTATATAAGAATATTATATCTACCAAACTTGGCTGAGCGTTACACCGGTGGAGCCACAGGTTCTAATGAGCGAATTGATATCACTGGTATACGGTTTCAAATCATTTTTGGTTGTATACCTATACCTAATGCGTATTCATGGGATACTATGCAATACAATCCCTCGCTTTCACCTACTTGGTGCGGTACAATACTTTGGTTACATATCACAAAATATCTAATGGCTTCTCGTCTGGAGTTTTGATTAGTACCTAGTATGTATCCTAATATGTATGCTAGCACGACTAAGTACTTAAGTTTACAGAAGGATGGAAGGAAGATATGAGATGCGTGTTGAAGAGAAATTGGTGGTTCAAGTATTGTTTTTTTCGTGCTGGTATATTTGGGTCTTCCGGAATAACAATAATATTAGAGGGGAAAGATTCTATAATCATTCGATGAATAAATAGATATCTGGTCAGACGTCTTAATACAGGTCTTCCCACACTACAAATTTCCTCCTTCCCTTTACTCAACCTACGAAAAGTCAACCCTTTTCGTATTGGAATATACTAGGGATATTTGAAGTAGATAGGTTGATTTCCTTCCTCCATCCCGCCGAACCTACCCAAGAAATCAACCACTTTACTTTGGATCATGTGCTTCAAATTTGGTGTTATTCTTAAAATGGATGTTCTTAACTCCAGAACTATACCTTTCGTCAAGGGCGTAAAGGAAAAAGTATATCCACGAAGAAATCCTCTAAATTTGTAGAAGCATATTGTAGATGAAGGATGGATGTTAATGAGTGAAGCGAAAATGCAGGTAAAGAAATTGCTGATACTATAGATGCCTCGATTATCAGGCCTTAAATTACCCGAACGCGCTAAAGAATTCACACAATTTGAGAAGAGGAAAATCCTCAAAATATTTTCCTTGAGACGTTAGACACGACAAATCGACAACTCCGAGCCATCGACAACCCCTAAAATCAATCAAGGTGAGTAAATCGATTTCATTTGAAGATATACTTTTGGATTGGGCATTTGCGACGAGGAATGAGTTTCTACAATTGCAGATATTGATCGGAATCGAGCGTATTCGACTTTTCTTCTTCGCAGCTTTACCCCAGCTTCAACTTGTTCGGTTTTCAATGGACCAATACTAATATGAATTCATCTACAAACAGATGGGTGCTCTTAAATATCTCGAGGAAATCCAGAAGAAGAAGCAATCTGATGTGCTTCGATTCCTTCTCCGTGTACGATGCTGGGAGGTAAGATAAATACGACCCCAAAGAGACGATCTCGATCGACTTCAATTATTCGACAATTTGGTCTTTGGACAAGCAAATTGGAATATTGTGGACATCTTTGATGTCTCTGCTATACACTCGTTGAACTTAGCTGAGAGTGCATAATATAGCTCCGACAATTGAACGTCGTCCACCGTGCTTCCCGCCCATCCCGTCCAGACAAGGCCCGTCGTCTTGGTTACAAGGCCAAGCAAGGATACGTTATCTACCGTGTCCGTGTTCGTCGTGGTGGTCGCAAGCGCCCAGTTCCAAAGGGTGCCACCTACGGTATGTCTTATCCCATATCTGTTAGAGCTAGAGGGAGGGGGATGATCTCTTAACAGAGTTTCGGATTCACTAACGAAATTTTCGCATTATAGGAAAGCCAACCAACCAGGGTGTTAACCAACTTAAGTACCAAAGATCCCTTAAGTCCACCGCTGAGGAGCGTGTTGGTCGCCGTTGCGCCAACTTGAGAGTCTTGAACTCTTACTGGATCAACCAAGACTCCACCTACAAGTACTTCGAGATCATCCTCGTTGACCCTCAACACAAGGCCATCCGTCGCGATCCCCGCATCAACTGGATTGTCAACCCAGTCCACAAGCACCGTGAATCTCGTGGATTGACTGCCACCGGAAAGAAGTCCCGTGGTCTCGGAAAGGGTCACGGATTCAACAAGACCACCGCTGGCCGCAGAAAGACCTGGAAGAAGCACAACACCCTCAAGTTGCAAAGATACAGATAAATGTAATCAGAGGTTGGATGCGTGTTGTTGCTTGCTTCGGCAGTGGGATGAATGGATTGTTTTATGGCCTAATGGCGCACTGGTAGTCAATGCAAAAATGCATAGCTTTTCCATCATACCCAAAACTTTTATGAATTTACGAAATCTTCCACAATGTGAAAGTACCATGGACTCCTCGATACCTTGGACTGTGACAAGTGAAAATGCGAATACCTTGATCCAATTCCCGGCCAAATTTGTTCTGTCAAACGAACGCAAGAGCTGATTATTTCCCTGCACATCATTTCCCCTCCCCACATGTGTTTCATAACAAATTTCAAAATCTCACGAACATCTAGTACAACACAATTTACAAACCTCAAAATCCTACTAACTTCCTAAAGCTCGTATCAATATGTCTCATATTCATTCCTTGTCTCTTTTCTCTTCTGATCTGGGGAGATTTTCGCTTCTTGGCAATGGAACAGCACTTCCGCTTTTGAACCGTTCCTACGAATCAAAATGTCCATCGGTTTCATGAGAACAGAGACATTCAATCTGCCAATTATGCATAAATTAAGTACATCAGATCCACGCATTTCTGTGGGGATAACTAGGTACATATCAATCTCAATATCTACTGAGATAAACCGGCAAGATTACAATCCAAGTTTATACGACAATAATGGTAAACAAAACAAAACATGTGCGTTGCGAGAAATCCCTCCATTAGGCTTTTGTAGTGAAGGTCAAAATACAATTCAACATTCACTAATTATATTTTAATTTCCTAAAGAAAGATTTAAGAAAGAGCCCGCGACGATTCCCTCCCCCTAAAACTCAAGCACGAACCGGACGGACTATCGATTACGAAAACAAAAGAAAGCTTGGATATCCACACGAGAAGGGAACTGCAACTGCTGCCCTCGCACAACATAGCAACCAACTCGCAGATACTTTTGGAGGACCCGATGGTCAATATAGAACGCCTGCACATCGCAGATAGTTTGAAAATACAAAATGGCACCTTGGTCTAGTCGCCTACTTAATTCGAACCCACGGATTGAATCTGGCTCGAACATTGCTACCGTTGGACCAGCGCCAGAATCGCCGCCGAAAAATCGGGGCAGAGCGAGGATCACCGAGGCCGATATCTTGGATAATGCTTATGGGATTCCGACTTTAACTACGGCTGCTCAACATGGTCGATCAGGTCCCTCCTCGGGTCCGAGTTCCTCAAAACCTAATTCGAGCCATGGGAGATCTATGAGCCATCCCTTTCCATCGCTGTTTCATAGCAAGAAGAAGGGGGGCGTGCCGGCACCGCCTGGAGTTGAGTTTTTTGATGATGGTGACAATTCGCCGGAAAAGAATAAAGGGGATAGGTCTTCAAGAGTGCCGGATAAGGATTTCTTGACGGGAAAGTGTATGACTTGCAATACGAGCGTGAGTTGGCCGAAAGAACTTCTTGCGTTTAGATGCAAGGTTTGTACGACGGTGAATGATCTACAACAATACACACCGGCTTCGAATGATGGGCGCAAAGTGACGGGAGGTGGTAAGTCTACGACTTATTCGAGTTCGAATAAACCTCAAGTTTCTAGAGGTATGTTATGAGCGAAATATCGTAGTATGGGCATACATCTAACTTTTATAGTTGCGCCATTGTCTGTTGAGAAAAGTCGGAGACTTGCTGAAAGATGTATAACTACCTACCTGATCAATCGACTGAAACATGACGAAGCCGATGCCTCAAATGTATTTTCAACTTCGCCAAGATCAGCTACACATGGAATGACAGAATCCCCACAAGAATATGAGCACCCCAGACACTTCACAAATCAACCCGGTCCACAAGCAGTTCCCATTAGAAATCCACCTCCTGGACACAGAAATGGAGATCGCTCTGGCTCAGAGACTCAACAACGACCTGGTCCACGCTCAATGCCATACTCAACTTCTTCCCCTGGAAGTTTCCTTGGCGCTCATATGGAAAAATGTGATCGAATGGGCTCTAATACCTACGTTAAATCCTTGGCTACTCAACCGCCAAGTAGAAGTCCTCCAAATCCGCCAGGTAGATTAGAGGAGCCTATGGGAAGACAAGATAATGTCGCCAAAAGTCTCTTTAGACCTTTGGAAGAATATATTATAGCATCATTTAGCCAATTTGATTGTATCAATACTTCGTTTAGTACTACGCGACAAGGTCCCACTCCTCGGGTAGGAAGTCAGAGTGGTCTAAAGACTTCTATGGCCACGATTCCAGACGAAAACGATCCACAGTCAGAGACTCCTTTGGAAGAACTCGATCCCAGAATGTTGATGTTGGGAGATATTGCGGAGAATGGCTCTTGGTGGACTGGGAATCAGAAAGAATCCCCTGAGAAAACTCGCGCCCAACGACCTGGAGATACAACACGTATGAATTCTCACCGCGATCTCACCACAGTCAAATCACCTCGTATCGACTGGCCTGATCTCAATGAATGGTATCACGTCGTATCAAATCCGGGTAGAGTTTGGCATCGCAAATTAGAGGAATTGATATCACGCCGATCTAGCCAGATCGTACAAGCGCCCACTGATGCAGAGTTAGCCGAGATTGAAGATACAATCCTAGAGGCCCAATCACATCTTCAGAGGACTGTATTGAAGGCTACGGAGGGTCTATTGAAACGTCCCGGACGTCCTCTCAAGGAGCCTGACAATCTTCGATTTCTTTTGATTATCCTTGCCAATCCTCTTCTATATCCTGGAAATGGTACTCCTTCAAGAAATGCAGTATCGAGAATGCCACCGAACAATCAGAAGCCCGAAGCTGGTGATCTAAATGTTCCCAAAACTAGAGGACAGCCATCTTCTTCTAAGCCACCGCCAAACGTGGCAAAAGGAGCCTCTGGTCAACACTCGGGAATCATCAAACGCATTGTGGGATTATTATCAAACACTCCGAATGAATGTCATCATCATATAGTTTCATGGTTCGCCAGATATCCCGAAGGCCATTTTCAGCGTACCACAGAACTGGTCGGCAGCTTCGTCACTTACAGACTTACGAGGCAGCATGGGAAGCCTCGAGAGGTCGATAAACCTGATCCTACTTCTGGCTTGATCCCTCAAATAAGTGCTACTGCGTCCCATAATAACGTTGCAGCTTTCCATGCAGCACTTCAAGCTGGACAGAGTACTAATAAGAAAAAGGAGATAAAACCAAAAGCTGTTGTGTATAGTGATGATTGGCAGATCAAAGCAGCTGCTAGGGTAATGGCACTTCTTTTCTCGGCCAACAACAGTGGGTTACATAGAAAAAGCAAGTTATCAAGTAGCGTTCAATCGCCAACCGAGTATCTTTCGAAAAGCACGGAGCCTAACATGGGAGCTCCTATTAGAGCTTTGGCTGCACATGGACAAATTTTACCTACAAGCCACTTTTACAATACCTTGCTTGATTATTCCGATCTTGTTGCCGATTTTGAGGCTTGGGAAAGCAAACGTAGTAAATTTGCTTTTTGTCAATATCCTTTTTTCCTTAGCATTTGGGCAAAGATTCAGATTATGGAGCATGACGCTCGTCGTCAAATGGAGGTGAAGGCGAGGGAAGCCTTTTTTAATAGTATCATGACACGTCAAAATGTCAATCAGTATCTTCTTTTGAAAGTCAGACGAGAGTGTTTAGTCGAGGATAGCTTAAAGGGGGTCAGTGAGGTTGTGGGGACAGGTGGCGAGGAAATTAAAAAGGGGTTGAGGATAGAGTTTAAAGGCGAAGAGGGTATTGATGCTGGTGGGTTGAGGAAAGAATGGTTTCTTTTGCTTGTGAGAGATGTCTTTAATCCTGACCATGGTATGTATTCTCTCGGATCTGATTCAAAATGGTGGTTAACAATAATCAGGCATGTTCTCATACGATGAGGATTCTCATTTCTGCTATTTCAACCCTAATAGCTTCGAGACGACTGATCAGTATTTCCTTGTCGGAGCTGTGCTTGGTTTGGCTATCTATAACTCGACTATTCTTGATGTAGCGCTTCCTCCCTTTGCATTCCGAAAATTACTTGCTGCTGCCCCTGCCGCAGCACCCGGTGCAACATCCCATGCGAAACCTTCCATGACATATTCTTTGGAAGATCTAGCTGAATACCGACCAGCTCTAGCTCATGGTCTGAGGCAACTCCTTGAGTTTGACGGAGACGTTGAGGCTACATTCTGTCGAGACTTCGTAGCGGATGTTGATCGCTATGGACAGACGATCCAAGTGCCTCTCTGTCCTGACGGCGACAGGAAACCAGTCACGAATGCCAATCGACGAGAGTTTGTAGATCTTTATGTACGCTATCTTTTGGACAATGCCGTAGCTCGACAATTCGAACCCTTCAAACGTGGGTTCTTCACCGTCTGTGGAGGAAACGCACTATCACTCTTCCGACCCGAAGAAATCGAGCTCTTGATCCGAGGTTCCGATGAACCTCTCGACATCGCCTCTCTCCGCGCAGTCTCCGTGTGTGAAAATTGGGGCGCACCAAGAGCCGACGAACGCGAACCAGTCATCCAGTGGTTTTGGGAATCCTTCCAAAAAGCGGAACCGAAGGATCAGAGAAAACTTTTGAGTTTTATTACGGGCTCTTCTTGTATTCCGGCCATGGGTGCAACTAGTTTGGTTATTAAATTGAGTTGTCTTGGGGATGATAGTGATAGGTTTCCGGTGGCGAGGACGTGCTTTAATATGTTGAGCTTGTGGAGGTATGCGTCGAAGGAGAAGTTGGAGGGGAGACTTTGGAGGGCGGTGCATGAGAGTGAGGGGTTTGGGTTGAAGTGAGGGAAATGGCTGGGGCTAACGTTGGCAGATGGTGGTGGAGTGTGTCGGTGTGAATTGACGAGAACGGAAAGAGGAAGGAAGCATTTCAGATAGATCATCGGTGATGGTGATGGTATGTTTGGTGGAGGCGGGCGTCTTTATTTTGTATTCAGTGGTGCCCTATGGGTTTTGGTGTCGGTATTGGCGTTGCATCTCGATTGTCGTATAGGAACTGGACAATTGAGTATATGCTTGAGGTTCTTGGAATTGGTCTCAATTAGTCTTGGGCAAGATTGTATGCCTTTCACATAAGAAGCAGAGTCATTCATCGTGGTTTGATGAGATGAGATAATATCTTTTCGTTATGATTATTCATATACTGTTATCGCTGGACGAAATTTTATGTGTGGGATCATATCATGATCGTGTCCGCGTCGCTCCCTCAGGGGAAACGCTGGCCAATACTTTGATCCGTTTCATTCTACCTAGTACTACTATAGTGAACATTCAAAAATGTCCCCCAAGTTCGAAAGCTTTTCGGGGCATGACTATTTGGGAGAAGTAAATACTTATTTCATGAATTTGTATTCTTCCTCTTCCTTTACAATTTCCTTTTAGTTTCAGTTATAAGAAAATCTACAGGTACCATTTCGGCCTATTCTCCCATCGAGAGCATCTTGACCTAATACAAACATGTATTCGTTTACCGTTTTCCCATCATGTGTGTGAGTATTCCTCCTCAACGCCTGGTATATATATACAACATATTCTACACCCCATATCCATCCGGCCATTCTCTTTCTTCCTTCTCTACGTCTCAGCAGAAGCAGCAGCCACCTCACCTCTCGCCTGATCCAAAATCGCCTTCTCAGCCCGGATCTTCTCATTAACAGCCGCACTCAAAATAGAATTCTGTTCACTCTTCAATTTCCGCGCCGCCAAATCCTTCAACATTTGTTTTTCTGCAATGGTGGCTAGCACTTTCTTGGCTTTCGTCAGTTCCATCAAATCGGAGAGGATCGCGTTGTCGTCTCGGTGCTTGCATTCGATGGTTTTGGTGTAGGTTGTGGGAGCGCCAGGGGTGGAGGGGGCGGCGGGGTTGGAGGCGGTGCTGTTTATGGGAGGAGGGGTGTCGGTTGAGGAGGGGTGGGTGAAGTGGATTGTTAGGGTTGCGGGGGAGTTGGTGTCGCGGGTGACGTTTACGGTCATGGGGATCGCGGGGTTGTGGTATTTGAGGCGGGGAAGGCACCTGCGCCAGAAGTGTCTGGGGAGGAGGGGAGTCAGTTGTTGGGTTTCAATGTAGAAATTGGGCGAGCATGGAAGGCGAGGAGATGGAGGGCAGTAGGTGGAGAGGGAATATATACCTTGGACCGAGATGTCCAGCTAATCCATAGGCAAAGTCCATATGTAACCTTGTAACTTCCGGTGGGAGAATCGCAGCGCCGGGTCCTAATCTTATGCCGAGTAACTGAGCGGACACAGGAAAGTCAACTTGGAATCCTCATACAACAGATCCATCATGGGGATTCCTTTACCTTCTAAATTGCGGATTATATTAGCATTTGTGACCATTGCGGAATGAATATCAGTATACTTACAGCATTGAGCTTCGCCATCCGCTTCAATAAGTTCACCATCTTGAATGTGTGAAGGTCGATATAGCAAATAGTATGTACTTGTACAAAATCGTGGGGTGAGGTTTGGAGGAGCTTGACTTGTGAATATATTTCTGAGGATTTGAGACTAGGATTTGACCCCTGTCAATAAGAAGTTCCGACCTCCGACCAAATTTTTTAAAAAAAAAAAAATTGAAGGGGACGACAGAAGCTCTGAATAAGCTGCGAATGTAAGTACAAATTTTGAAACAATGCGATAAATTGATATGCCACTTTCTAATTCTGGCAGACTTGCCTTGAGATTCTCAAGGCAAGCAGAATATGTGGTTACTGAAATACCTACATTTCTTTGCCCATTACTTGCGCGAAGCTTGCAACCCTCAAAGCTTGTCCGCAACCAACCGCCAAAGAATATTCGAATACAGCGAAGATATATTCAGTCACAAGCTCAGGTCCAGGCCCAGCAAATACCGGAAACTGATTCTAATGCATCGGAGCAAGCTATAACAAATCTGCCTTCACAATGCGCTGGATGCGGTGCTTTATCACAGACAACAGTCGAAGATGAAGCAGGGTTTTTCTCATTGACAAGGAGGTCTGTCAAGGAATATCTGGGGACTTTGTATAAAGGAAAAACGACGAAAGCCATGGCAGAAGATGGGGTAGTCAAGAAAGCTCTGGAAAATGTCGACAGTACGATTCTTGAGACCTTAGCGATGGAGAAAATAACATCTAAAACTACATCAATTGAACCCCCAGTATGCGATCGATGTCACAATCTCAAGAATCATCAAAATGGCGTTTCCATATATCATCCTTCTGTGCGAGCTCTACAACAAACGATCTCCCAATCTCCATACAAATACAACCATATATATCACATTATAGATGCCGCAGACTTCCCCATGTCATTCATACCCGCTCTAACCAAAACGCTAAATGTGACGCCCCAAAGATCACACAATCGCCGTTCCAAATCAGGAAGATTCTACAGTGACAGGAAAACCGAAATTGACTTCGTAATCACGCGGTCGGATCTTCTAGCGCCTACGAAAGAGCTGGTTGATAAAATGATGCCGTATTTGACGAGTGTGTTGAGGGATGCGTTGGGGAGGGCAGGACAGGGGGTTCGCTTGGGAAATGTTAGGTGTGTCAGTGCGGAAAGGGGGTGGTGGACGACGAAGCTGAAGGAAGATGTTTTTCAGAGGGGTGGAGGTAATTGGATGGTAGGAAAGGTTAATGTGGGAAAGAGTCGGCTTTTTCATGAGGTTTTTCCAAAGGGAAGAGGGAGGAATGAGGTGATTGTAGGAGAACCTCTGCTGGTGAATTCTTTGAAAATCAAAGGAGAAACAAAGGAGGCAATTATTGAAGAGCCTCTGCTTGTGGATCATCTGAAAGTTGAGGGAGAAGCAAAAGAGACGACTATTGAAGAGCCTCTGCTGAAGGATCCTCTGAAATATGAGGGAGGAGCAAAGGAGACGACTTTTGAAGAGCCTCTAGTAATAGATCCTCTGAAAGTTAAAGAAGCAAAAGAAGCAACTATTGAAGAGCCTCTGCTGGTGGATGCAAAGACTGATGAAGATGTTACTAATGGCGCTCTTTCGCCTATGGCTCCCTACAAGCCTATGGTTTCCTACACGCCTATGGTTTCCTCCATGCCTATGGTTTCCTCCATGCCTTTGGTTTCCTACACGCCTATGGTGACAGAATCAGTAGAGGTGGAGATGGAATTGCCAGATAAGGAATTACCAGAGGATGAATCGGACGATACGATCTCACTTCTTCCTCCAGCACAACAAGAAACTGCCTATCCATCAATGCCGCTTGTGTCGTCCCTCCCTGGTACAACTGCATCGCCAATTCGAGTGCCATTTGGCAATGGAAAGGGGGAGCTCATTGATCTTCCTGGATTATCACGAAGTGAACTCGAGCTCCACGTCCAGCCAGAGCATCGAAATTCTCTTGTAATGAGAAGTCGGATAAAACCAGAACAGAAAGTGATGAAGCCCGGTCAGTCATTGGTACTAGGTGGTGGCCTTATCAGAATTACACCCACACATCCTGATATTATTATAATCGCTTATGCCTTCACATCCATAAACCCTAAACCTCACTTGACGTCCACTGAGAAGGCTATCGTCATGCAGAGTAGAGGTAAAGAGCCGTTTATTGATAATATAACCATTCCTGGAACTGAAGATAAGATCGCCTCAGCTGGAATTTTCCCTCTGAAATGGGATGTAACGAGGGTACACATGGCACCGATCGCCGATACATTAGTTAAATTGGATCGACTCCAATTCCAGGTCCTTTCTACAGATATATTAATCGAGGGGTGTGGATGGGTTGAGCTTGTCGCGCAAGTTAGCAAGAGGAGTCTCTTGAGGACAGACCCGGTCAGATATCACACGGCGGAAGATACAACCTGGGGTTGGGGAAATGAGAAGGGAGCGGCAGACGAGATAGCGTGGCCATCGGTAGAAGTGTTCACTCCTGAAGGTAAATTCATCGCTGCTAGGAGACCAATGAATGCCTGGAGGATCAACGCGAAAAAGGGGACAAAAACGAAAGCTAGGCCGCGGCGTAGTATGAAGGGTGTTAAGAAGTCAAGGAAAGCCAGAGCAAATGCAGCAAGAATTTAGGGGAAGACAGTAAGAGCATATTAGGCATAATTGTTGAACAATAACCCTCCCAAATAGTCAATTAAAGTATACACCATGTGTGCTTTCTCGGCAGGAGCATATTGTGAAATGACCTACCTAGATCCACTCTTTGCCATGGCTCTCCCATAAATTGAACACTGGCAGCTTTTTTCTTCCAAAATAGCCTGTCAATTTTTGGTCTTAACCCTAATGAAATATAATTGTGCAGGTATTTGATTATATCTCCTACTAAGCATTGCTCTTTTCTGGAACCATCACTTCAATGGCAAGATGTTGAAGGTCTTTCGCTTCTAACTAGTCGAAATGTTGGGGATATAGCTCAGCAGATCTCTGATTTGAATGAAATGGCAGCGTGCAGGGACTAGCCACGTCATATGTATTGGTTCTCTCACATTTAGCTACAAGTATGCGAAGCCTCTTGCCCTAGCCTCGAGGCAGGAATCACGCCTAGAGGATCGTCGCATACATGGATCGAATATCGAAGGAGGAGGTTAGGGTTGAAAAGATCGTAGAAGCGTAAGATTGATGGGGTTGATTATCACTCCATCCCTGAGGCATTGAATTTAACGGCGGCGGGAAAGGGGGACGGCTGAATGCTGTAGGGAGGAGGAAGGGGGAAGAGTAAGGTCAAGCTAATATATCTAAAAGAATAGAAAGATGTATACCTAGCTCTTTATGTCTTTCAACGTTTTCCCACAACAAAAACTCTATATATCCTCTTCTTTTTTGAATATCTACATCACCTACATGCAACCATGTCCACAGCATATACCCGACCTAAGTTTCAACCTGGATGATATTTCTGTTGAGAGGATCTGAAATGGCCAACAGATCCCCCAGAAGATTACATCTCTCCATTATAAGCAATGAGGTTTCAAGAGTACCACTATAAAGGGTTGTACAAGTGAGGCCGAGGAAGTAGTGAAAAGTTAGAACAGAAATAGCCAGTTCCAAAGTAAAGCTTGCCCAGGCCGGTACTAATACATTTTCAGTGTTCACAACCTTTGAGAAAGTTTGAGGTTTTGGGGCCTGAATCATACTTCACAAGTCTTTATTATTTGATGTTAGTGGGAATAGCAATAGGAGTATTCACCAAAGGAATGGCTTGTAGCAAAATAAATAAGTTCATTCACTATTTACATGGAGTACATGATTGATTTGTACACGTTCAACAATCACAGATATATTCACAGAGACTTTGGTTTGACTTGTTCTCAGTATTTAAAGTACTTTCTTTTTGTCAACACCTCTTCATCCTTGAAAAATAATCATCCAATTTTTGTTTTCAGACACCATCTCAAAAGACGATCAGAAATCTGATCTTTCGGTTTCTTTTTCTTATACAAGACAAACAATAAAAAAATCATTTTCCTTCCATACCACTTGAGCAATATGGAGGAGATCAATTCTGACACAGTTGACGCCCCCTTTCAAATCCTCGGTAAGCACAAACCTCCAATAAGCTTTTATGAAGTCTTTTTGACAGCTCCAGTCGAAGGAGAGTTTACCAGGACAGCATGGCTTGATCACAATATTGTCCAAGACCTTCTATCACATACAAAATATCCAGAATTTAAACAAAATATAGATATGGCAGTTAAACACGGATTTATTACTTCGCCAGATATCGCCAAGCATATCACTGCCATTTTTGATCTACAGGAAGGATATGAACTTGGCGCAAAGCTGGAAGGCCATACAGTGACCTCTTTAACCTTATTGAGATGGCTGTTGATTGCATATGGATCTGTCTCAACACAGAAGTGGTTCCTGGATGATGTTGTGCAGGTCTTAAAGGAAGTCGATAGATTGATGAAAGAAGGACCGGAACAACATATCTACATACAATCTGACACACTATATATGCGCCAGGTAGGAGTGAAGAATCACCTCGATTTATTACAGAGATATACTGGGATATTGAAATATTTCTTGGGAGTAACGGGAGAGCAACTGATATTGAATCAGCGCTGGGGCCTGCCCAAGCGATGGGTTCCAGATAAAGTCGGTATCTATGGTCAATGGGATAAAACATGGGCGACAGGTACTATGGAGAAATTGGCGGGAGACCTGTGGAACGCAAACTCAAATATTGAGCTGAGGTTGGCGGAGGCAGGACAGACAAACGGCTACACCCTGCAATATAGCGATATGTTATGGGGTGAAGATAGGGACGATGGCGAAGGACGAAAAGTATTGAAATTTTGGTCCCAGAATGGCAAAGCAAAGTTGGTTTATCCTGCAGAAGAACCTGCAACTGGGAAAGAATTGGTGGAGCAAGTCCGCGCCAGTATAGACCTCTTCGACGCCATTCTAGAACGAAATCGAGTTGCTAATAGTCAAGATGCTGCGTCTAATTTAATTTCTAATCAATATGCTACTGGCGAAGATACCGTCCCTCAACTAAAACTAAACGGAGTTCTCATCGGTCCAGATACACCTCCGCCGATGCTTCTGAGTCAACTTACTACTGATCAGACTGGTCAGGATACCGCACCGCAATTGCAGCCGCCTCAATTCGCTATTACTCAAAATGCTGCTCCTGAAACAAATCCGGAAGAGTTTCTTACTGGGCAAATTACAGAGTCACAGGCACTTCCAGACCAACTCGCTATTGATCAGACTGGTGAATATATTTCTCTTCAAGTACAAATGGATCGATTCGCCGCTGGTAACGACACTGCACCCCAATCAGAGCCAAACATATCTGCTAATGTTCAGGATATTACTCGTCAAATGCAGCCGGATCAATTTACTAAAGCCAGAGAGAATGCACCTCAAGCAAAGATAAACATGTTTGTGTCTGACATAGCAAAAGCCATGGCACTCCGCGAAAATCCCCCGCTTTCAGATGGAACTTCGATTGATCTTGCAGATTCAAATCTATTCGCCCATATGGAGACAGTACCGCCCACAGCGCCGCCCACAGCGCCGCTTCCTTCTCTCCCCCTAGGTAAGGCTGACGAAAATGAGTTGAGTCCTAAAGTTGGACTTAGTGCTGAAGAACGTTCCGATTGGATCATCAGTCACTATGCTCAAGCACTTTTGGCCAAGAACAAGAAAAAGCCAAAGGAAACTTATCCCGGTCACGACTGTGACTCAGATTTGGAGGGCAAGAGACCACCGTGCGGGTGCGAACTAGAATTATTGTGCAAAGAACCGCATGAGAAGCTAGAAGCAGGTGACTATCTTGTTCACCGCGATAGCAACACAATTCCCAGCGCCAATTGTGATACCATCGGTGGTGAAGTTGCCACGCAGGAAACCAATTCTGGCCGTGTCACTAGCAATAATCGGCCATGCATTCGTATAGATATCGCTGATGTGGGAGAGAGGTTGGCAGTCTTGGATGCTGCAGAATTGGTAGCAATTGAAGAGAGAAACGGACAGGGTAATCGAAGCCTAGCCGAGCAAGATTTATTGGGTCTACCAGAGAGAGATAGAAAACTGGAAGAAGAGCTTAGACATTCCGTTGATATTAAGGAGGAGCTCCTGGGAAAATTAGAGAGTAACACACCATTAGCTTCGAAGATCAAAGCAGTGGAGAAATTCTTCGACGCAGTTGGGGAGGAGGCTAAGAAGGTACAGGACTGGACAGAAGAACTTCGGGCAGCCGAGGCGGCGATTGATCATGGTTATGATGGAGACTGGGAGGGGGAAACGCCAAGCGAAGGTACTCATGCTAACGAACAGACCATATTGGAAACGAATACCGAAACCCCATCATCACAAGCAGAGGAGCATGCACAAATCACCAACAGAGCCTCAACAATTTTAAAATTAGAGGAAAACATCGAGGAAGAAACAAAAAGGGCCCACTTAGGTTTACAAGCAGAGACGGAGAAGACAAATACAGACAACATGATCCAACAAACAGCATCTCATACAGTCGAACAAGTATCATTGGAAAATGGGAGTATTCACAGCGTCGCTGGTTCGGATGAGAGTGACTATTCTTGTACCGACCCAAGATCACCAATCGATGACAAAACTACCAAAGAAGTCTATACAGCAGAAGAATATGAAATTCCGTTGCCACCTATAGGGAACTGAGTACTCGACAGAGACAACAAGAATAGAGACTGAATCTGAGAATTTCGAGCGTTGAGAACGTTGCACATTTGTAAATATAGAACGCCTGCGGGACTTTAGAAAACAAGCAGAGGATAATACCCAAATATTACCATGCATCTGTTCTGCACAGAAATTGAATTAAATCGAACATTTTCTTTATTCCTAGCCCTATCCATACTCACAAACGCCATTGTAATGTCCAAGCACGGTAAGACATGCTCTTGATATGATACAACCGAAAAAGTGCATCTGTAGCCAACCCATAAGCAGAAAGTTTTTTTTCCAACCTCTCTCTTCTTAAACTCGAACATTCCTGCTCTCCTTCTCCACAACCTTAACCAAATCCTTGTAGACATCCTTGAAATCTTCCTCGCCCTCAATCTTCTCAGCCTTCTTCGCACCTGACCTCGCCTCTGTGACCATTACCACACTCGTAGGTCTCTTTGTGTTTCCTGCTGCTCCCAGCTCGGCTCTGCTCGTAACGAAGATGTATGGTACATTGTGATCTTCGCACAAGATTGGAATGTGAGAGATGACGTCCATTGGTGAAATGTCTGCAGCGAGAATAACAACACCTGGGAATACGGTATTGCTGGCACCTTGAGGAGACTTGCGTAGAGCCTTGACGACTTCCTTAACACCGCGCTTGAGGGTTTTGTTTTTGGCAGCTACGACCGGATACACCAATTAGTTTTTTGTTACAGGGAATGCGTCCACAATGTGGACGATGGACGATATAACCATTGGAAAAATTGGAAAGAGCGATTTACCTTTCTTAACACTTTTGAGGACCTTCTTTGCGACTTTCTCATCGGCCAATGGGTTTGCGAATGGAACCAAAGCTCCTACTGGTTTGATTTCGACTTCTGAACCCTCCTTATCCTCAATTACAATATCCATCTCGACAACCTCTGGATCATCCTTGGTAACTTCGGCGATCGCAGCAGCTACATTATCTTCACTGAGCTTGACCTTCTTGTCCTTTTTGGAAGATTTCTTGACACCGTCGACTTCACTTCTCTTCTCCTTCTTCTCCTTCTTGTCGCGCTTTTCAGATTTATCTTTACCCATTATGAATATTCTAAACTTTTACTTTCGAAAGAATATTTGGTGTAGCATATAAAATTGTTGGTGGTAGTAATTGGGAAATTCGAGCTTGAGGGTTCAGAACTTTTTTACAAAATGTTCTGCGGGTCAATTGGAACTAAGCTCGATTAGGAGCTACTGCTACTCGTAACAAAAATCGTTAAATTCAACTTGGGCACGACTGGTATGGCCTGGCCAAATGGATAATAAACAAATTATTCTATCTCTTATCAATATCAATATCAAAAGTTCGGCATGAGACCTTATCACGGATTGGAAGAAGTCGAGGAGTTATATCGTATGTCGTATCCTGCTCTATTCTTGACTATGCCTCAATCACCGTATCCAAATACCTTCACAAATGACAAAAATTCACATATGGGTTGCCTGCACAAAAGGATAGCCTCAAAAATCATGATGCATTGCGAAATCCCAGTCTAATACTGTACACCCCGATTCCTTCCTCAAATTTCGCATAGCCACCAAACATCTTCGATTTGAAAGGTCGAGGGAAGCGCAACATCAATACCTCTTAGCATGCATCAGCAGCCGTGTATTTTACAGGCTTTATTCCTCCCCACCACCAAATTCCAATCTTCCTGGCTTTGAGTTCAAGTATTCGTTTCTACCAAAACTAGTTAGAATGCAGTATAGGTTGTATCGCCAACAACAAGACAAACCTCTCAATAGCCCATTCCATGGCAGTGTATGCAATAATAAATGGTGGTGCAACGTAAAGGACTTGGCCGCGGAATCGTCTCCAGGTGTTGAAGATAGCTGCGTTCAAAGCACCGGCAAATGGACGTTGTCGGTTGGCGCTGAGTGCGTATGATGCAACCCCCTTCTGAGTTTGAGAGCCTGTGTATCCTACTATCAGCCAACTCCTTCTACTCCTTGCTTAGCCCGCATAATTCGTCTAGTGCTGTCGCTTTCCACTGAGGTTGTGCCCTCTTCCTCATTAACTCCTCCGTTTGCGTCTTGCTGGGTTCGGGTCGTGTGTCGAGAGATATGTGCCAAATATTGCTGCGAAAAGGAAGACTAGGAAATACGAGGAAAGGCTCTTTAGACTCACCCAAGTTACCCCATCCACCAAGGTACCTGTAAGAACATAAATTAGCATGCCATACATCTTGAAACTTGAAACTTTTTCCCCCGCGCTCATATATAATTGTCTGGCCACCCGTGAAGACCCGTGGAGATTCTTTCTCATTCACAGCAGGAACCCTATCGGGAATACTCACTTTCCATACTTGCCAATCTCTCCGTCACCACCAGATCTAAGGATTGAAGTAGGTCTCATTTTGAATAATGTGCGAAATTCCAACTGAAGATTCAATGAGTATATAGTATTCGCAAAAAATCAGATGTTCTATTGTACGGTAATTCAAGAAGTCGGACATCGGCTCATTATCGCCAAGCAAATCATCTAGCATCCCTGTCGCTACTAGCGCGAAATCCTTCCAAAATTGTCAAGCTGCAGTGAACCTCAACTCCGCACTGAGCTTCTAGATATCCCGCCTTCGAAAAAGTATACCCGCCCATATCCATTTCCACCATCCACAAGACAATATCTCAGATGGCGCAATCATTGAATAACCTCTACAAGTTCATCGTTCCCTTGGGAATCAGTGCTGCAGTCATTCAAAACTCAATATACGATGTAAAGGGTGGCAGTCGAGCAGTTATCTTCGATCGTTTGTCTGGAGTCAAGGAGACAGTCGTCAATGAGGGCACACATTTTCTCATTCCTTGGTTGCAAAGAAGCATCATCTATGATGTACGCACGAAGCCAAGAAACATTTCGACCACAACGGGAAGTAAGGATTTGCAGATGGTCAGTTTGACATTGAGAGTTTTACATAGACCCGAGGTCCAACAGCTACCTAAGATTTACCAGGTTTGTCGCCTCTTCTTACATAGTCGCAAATAGTTGGGGATACTAATATATAATAGAACTTGGGTCAAGATTATGATGAGAGAGTTCTCCCATCCATCGGAAACGAAGTCCTCAAATCCATTGTCGCTCAATTCGATGCAGCTGAACTTATCACCCAGCGTGAAGCAGTCAGCAACCGTATTCGATCAGATCTCCTAAAGCGTGCTCAGGAGTTCAACATTGCACTTGAGGATGTCTCAATCACCCACATGACATTCGGTAAAGAATTCACTCGTGCCGTCGAACAGAAGCAGATTGCTCAACAAGATGCCGAGAGAGCGAGATTCATTGTCGAGAAAGCAGAGCAGGAAAGACAGGCAAACGTCATCCGTGCGGAGGGTGAAGCCGAGAGTGCAGACACTATTAGCAAGGCTGTTGCAAAGGCAGGAGATGGTTTGATCATGATCCGAAGAATCGAAGCCAGTAGGGAGATTGCGCAGACGTTGGCAAGCAATCCCAATGTTACTTACCTGCCCGGCGGTGGTGAGGGTGGTAAAGAAGGGGGTGGCAAGTTTTTACTTGGTTTGAGATGATTATGACTATTGGGACCATAATGAAATGAAAAGCAAAAATGGGTCTTCTGTGTACTACTAGGAATTAGGAAAATATGATATCCTCTCTGAACAGGAAAAGTGCCTTCCGTTCTACATTTACCTAGTACGTGCCCTTGGCTATTTGTTACTCAAACTTGTTTCCAGTTTCTTATATACACATCAAGCAGAGAGTGGTTAGGATCTAAAGTGCTATTAAATTGACCTATCAGATAAGCAAAAGTTGGAATCGATTTGGAGACACTTCACGAGTATTAGACACAGTCTTGCTCGCTTGCTTCCTTCCAATATAACTCTCGCCTCAACTCCCAAAAGTGGATTCTAATACATCCCACGATCTCTTATTTCCTTTCAACATCCCTCTCAAACAAACTGGCGGGATAGGCGTGACCTATCACCAGGGCCTCTACTCGATTTATATTATTATAATTCTAAACTGGTCCTCTGATTGAATAAAAACGAGGAAGCTAACCCTTTCACCCGCCCGCCCTCAGGGTCAGCCTTCTCGTTAGAGAGAAATTATATGATCTATATATGCTTTATTCTATATGGAAATGGGCTAAATCTAATTAAGCTATTTTTTGTCAAGATTATACTAAAAATGAAAAAACACGAAAAAATAAGCAAATTGAATTTTTGAAAAAACGATTATTATATATATTAAATTAAATTTAAGGAGATATTCAAATACTTTTGAATAATCAAATTATTTGGAATTATAATAACAAACTTATTATTATTATTACAAAAAATTTATTAATTAGATTTTAAGATAATTAAAAGTATATTAATTAAAAATCTAAATAGAAATACCAAAAAAGCTTTTATTAAAATATTATTAAAAATAATATATTAAATAATTGAAATATTAATAAAAATAATATAAATTTTAATTAATTAATAAAGAAATTCTATAATAATTATTAAGAATTATGTTTAAAAACTTTTTAATATTTGAATTATAAAAACAATAATTAAAAGATATAGGATATCTTATAAAAAGAATTTATAGAAAAATTGATTTATATAAAAATAAAAATAAAAGATTTAAATAAAAAAAATTGAGCAAAGATAATAAAAAATATATTAAAATTAATTTTTATAAAATATATAGATATACAAGATTCAATTTATAAGCTTTTTAATGTATATTATATTAATAATTGCAAAATTATATTAAACTTAATAAAAACAAAAAATATTAAAATAATAAATAATAGGGAATTAATAAAAAAAATTAATATTATAATATTAAAAACAGAAATAGTAAGAATTAATAAAATATTGGAAATCTAAATTATAATTATAATAAAAATTAATAAATTAAATTATAATATATAGAATTTGAATAAAAGAAATCAAATTTAAAAAAAGAAAAATAATTATTATTTATATAATAATTAAAAAAGAAAAATAATTATTATTTATATAATAATTCAAAAAGAATAATAAAAAAATAAAAATAAAAATAAATTATATTTATTAATTAAAAAAAAATATAAATAATTAGAAAATATTTTTGATAGTATTTGTTTTAACTTTTCTGAAAATAATGAATATAATTTTTGCAAATAGATTTTTTTTATAATTCAAAATAATATAAAATAAAATTATATAATATAATATATACTTTTAATAAATATTATAATTATTAAAAATTAAAACATTATTAATCATATATTTATATAAAAAAAATAATCTATACAAATTATATATAATATTATTATATTAATAATTGTTCTTTTATTAAATAACAATATA
>NGKJ01000083.1:48374-143115 GCA_002162495.1 Myriosclerotinia curreyana | reverse complement strand
CCCCAAACACTCATCTTCCCCTTTTGGCCTTTTTCCTTCCTTCAAAAAAATCCAAAGAAGATTTCCGCTACGGGAAATTCAACTTACGTTAAACACCAATCAATTAACCTTCTTCTTCCCAACAACCATCTCAATCTCCCTACAAACCGCATCCACCACCTCTTGAGTTTTGGCTTCCCCACCCAAATCCAACGTCTTCACACTACTCTCCAAAACATTCTCCACACACTCCATCAATAAATCCGCAGCATCTCCTTCACCAAGCCACTTCAACATTTCCGCTGCACTCCAGAAAGTCCCCACAGGATTCGCTACCCCTTTCCCTACAAGATCAAATGCACTGCCATGTATTGGTTCGAACATCGAGGGATTCTTTCGAGTAGGATCGAGGTTGGATGTAGGTGCAATCCCGATTGAACCAGCGAGAGCTGCGGCCAGATCGGAGAGGATATCGGCGTGGAGGTTTGTAGCAACGATTGTATCAATCGATTGAGGTTGGAGGACCATTTTGGTCGTCATTGCTAGGTCAAGTTAGTAACGAGTGACGAAATGGGCCACAACACCTACCATCAACCAACATTTTCTCCACCCTAACATCCTCAAACTCCTTTCCCACCTCTGCAGCCACCTCATCCCAAAAAACCATCCCATTTCTCTGCGCATTACTCTTCGTAACAACCGTCAATAATTTCCTCTCCCTCCCCCTCGCCGTCTCAAACGCAAACCTCATAATCCTCTCGACCCCCACCATAGTAAAAACGCTCGTCTCAGTAGCCACTGCCCACTTCTCCCCTTTATGTGAAACCCCTCCACTGGAAATCCAATAGTCAGTATACCGTATACGTAATTACCAACCGAAAAAAACCCTCCTTTAGGGCAAATGAAGACAAAACCTCTATGGAAAAGTTGAAGGAGATGGAACGCTCAATGGATTTGAACAAGAGTGATATAAAAGAAAGGATAAGCATACTGTCCCGCATACTCCCCCTCACAATTCTCCCTAACGACCACCCAATCCAAATCCCCCCTCCCACAACCCCTCAAAGGCGACGTAATCCCCCTCAAAATCCTCGTAGGTCTTACATTAGCATATTGTTGCAACGGTTGACAGAGAGCTAGTCTCAGACCCCAGAGAGAAATATGATCCGGTACATCTATAAAAAAAAAGTTATCATTAGCTCCTCAAATCCACTTCGATTATAACATGATATGATCACTAGTAGGTGAAGTGGATGAATGATAACACAAAGAAATGAACTCTACAAACCAGGATCCCCAACACTACCAAAAAACACAGCATCAAACCCCCTCACCACATCCAACGCATCATCAGGTAGATACCTCCCATGCTGTTTATAATACGCACTACTCCAATCGAAATGCGTGAATTCGAGATCAAAAGTCCCGAGTTCATTGGTTAATTTTTCGAGAACTGTGATTCCAGCAGATATTACTTCGGGTCCTATACCATCACCTGGGATTGAGGCGATTTTATAGGACCTTTTGGTGGTGGGATTCGATTGAGACATTGTTGACTCGTAGTGAAAGAAGTGAGTGTATAGCGCATTGGAAGTTGACGTCAGGTAGCTATGGCGGGGTAGTTGCATCCCAGGGGTTACATTTACCGAGGAATTGCCGCGCTGGTGCAAAAAAATGACGAATTAGAAATCATCCAATGATAACCGTTGATCCAGGACTGGCGATTGATCTCAGAACATCGTCCAGAAATTCGAGTGAGGGTTGATAATTATTGGGAATGCACAAGTAGTCACTAGACCTTGTAACAGTATCATGTAGAAACAACGAATGATTTCAAACACCAGAAAAAGTATATTATTCATACAAGGCCGAAAACTCTTAAGTAAATCGCCATCTGGTCAGCATTCCAGTGACAGATCAGAAACACCTCAAACCCTTTGAACTCCCACCCACTACCCTATATGACACGCTCAAATAGCCCCCACAAAAGAAACGGATAATGAAATCCCCCAAAACTTGCAAATCTATTATTTTCAATCCCTACGGCTCATTCGCCTTCCACCTCCAGATTGAAACGGAGCGGGACTTGTTGGCGTGGTAGGTCTTGCCGTTGGTGGTAGACTCAATTTGACTTCTCCAACCCGTCGTAAAAGTCCTTGTAACGCCATCCTAACTTCCAACCCCAGATCCCTAGAAAGTAAGTCCACCGCTAGTGGATAGAATACCTCGATGTACTTCTCGAATCCTTCCCGTGGGAAATTCATGTACCCTTCCAAAACGTCAACAACCACCGGTCGCCATGCGATAATGTTTCTTTGTTGACTCTCTTCCTCAAGCAGGGTGAAGCCACGGATAATATCGGCACACAAAGGTACCAAGGCTTGTTCTGTATCTGCTCGGTTTCGTTTTCGCTCTTCGCCTTCATCATGGTACATTCTAAGTAGAATGGACACATATGTCGCTGCACTGCCAGATTCTTGCTTCAACAAGTTGGGTGGCTGTTTCATGAAGCCTTCACGCCAAAGGCGCATGCGAAGGTCCTTGTTTTCATTAAATCTTTTGGCGAATAAGAATGACTTCTTTAGTAAAGCCATGAGCCGGAGAAGTTCTGGGCTAGGGATTTGCGCATAAACAGTATCGTTGGAGAAAAGTTCATTGACAGTCTCAATCATCAAGAGTTGTAAAACACATCTAGTAATGATTTTATTGAAGAAGCGTCGGCGGGCTGCTGTGACGACCACTGGCTGTTTTTGAAGACCTGATTGTGGCCTGTAGTCTTCTAAATCTGGAGTCTGAACTATAGGTGTCTGACCCTCTTGCTCAGCAATGCTTTCTGCATCCGAAGCTGCAGCACCATTTGTACCGTTGATCTTTAAAGATTGATCATCACCAAGATCTTCCATTGGTGAGACAGAGCTCTCCATATTACCCCCTGCTGCAGACGATGTTGCAGCCGAGAATAATTGGTATGCAGTGGTCCTTTCGAACAGCTCAACAAAGGCTCCCACTATCTTTGACCAATGTTGAGGACTGAATTTTGTGACATTTTGCAAAATCAACTGCTGCAAACAATTGCTACCTATGCGAGCAATTGTGTCATTTTCTTGGCATATACATAAAGCAAGTAGGTCAAGGAATCTGTCCAGCATGTACTCGAGCGATTCGAAATAATGCGTAAACAGGGTGATCATGTTTCGGAGAGCTTGAATCATCGTTGTCGATAGCCATACGGACAACTCCTCATGATTGACAACATTCGACATCTCGGACTTCGATTTGAGAACCATGAATATAGGGTAAAGGAGTTGTCGCCATAGAATATCCCAGAAATCAGAAGGAAAGTCACCTCCATACTTGACTAATGAGTCGAAAAGGTAGTTCAGAGCATTAGAGCGGACTTCTAGATCTTCCCCAGTCATAAGAACATCATGAAAGGCAAATAAAACAGGAAACCAGAAAGCTTCTTCCTGAGTCGTACGGCTGATCGGGTTTGTAGTAGTTTCTGGTGTCTTCACTGAGCCATCCGAATTTGCATTGGATTTGTGAGATAGTGGACATTCCGGTGTCTTCAACATCTTGGGAATAATGGATTTCAATGCCTCCATGGCTTGTAAGCCCTTCTTTTGGAACTTCATATTTTTCGAGAACTCGGTTAAGCAAACAATCAAGTCTGCAAATGCTCCTTGAGAAATGACGACACCAAAGCGAGTTTTATACACTTGGTTGACATTTTCGAAAGCAAGGTTGACGATGCTCTCATACGGCTCCCGAGCTGCGACTGTGAATACACCGAACATTGTTCTCCATCCCGAGCGAATATTCTCCCCACGGGCTTGAATCATCTGTATGAGACAACGTAAAGCCATATCCTTCACAGAAACAACGTTTGAATTGGACATTACATGCTCGAATGGCTTCAAGAAGTCTTTCTGAAACTTGAATCCAGGGAGTTCTTCAATTTCCATAAATCGCATGGATAGTTGACGGAGAGAATCCAAAGCAAAGAACACGACGGCAGTATTATTATGACACCCAACACGGTTGAAATGCTCGCCTAAAACTGCCCAAATATTGGCCCATTCGAACCTTACACGAGTCATATTGTAATAACTGATTTCTACAAGTTTTTGAAGACTGTATGTCCGTGGGGATTCGTTGGAGCCTGATATCTTGATCTCATCCCAACTGACCTCTGTCAGCGCTCTGACAAAGTGGACAATAGCTTCACCGGAAAGATTGGCCGTATTTGTGAATATCCTATCCACTCCCTTGATAACTTCGTCGGACCTACTTTCCATTGCGATCTCCGTTGAATAGGTGGTACTTTGAGTGTTCGTCCGAGGACGAGCTCTCGGTCGCTGAGAAGCTGTTGATTTTCTTGATGAGGTGGTATCTGATCGTGATGGAGCTACAATTCGGGCCTTCGAAACGTCTGGAATAGCCCCTTCGTCGACTCCGTCAGATATTAACTGCAAGCGATCCAATTGACTGATGCACATAAGGATATCTCGCCATGACCCTTTCAGGAGATTTCCTTCTGTCTGTGCTACTTCAAGGAGAACTTTCAATGCCTCCACATTCTTAGCCATCATATCCTTCGGGTTATTGAGGTTAGTGGAGTTCTTGAGAGCAGAAACAAAAGCTTCGCGTGGGGTTTCAAGGTCGAACAGGCATGCAATACGGATTGCTAGTTTCATGCCTTCAATGCACAACTTAATGATTTCAATATTGTGTGAGTTCTGCATTTGACCAGAGAGTCCAGAGAAGAATGACATCCAGGTCACTTCAAACATAGGACCGACATGCTTGAACGAAGTTGCGGGAATAAATTTATCCCCGGATTTAGATGCATTCTTGCGTTGGTTTCGGAAAAGGTTCTTGAATAGTTGTTCAGATCTATGTGAGATCTCTTCGGATTGTTGCAGATAGGCTTCACGTTGCAAGTCACGTCCAACTGTAGCCAAAGCTTGCCCAAGACCTGCCGCAATACCGCCACCGGACTGTTGAGGAAAGTTACCTGTGGCTGCGGCAGCTTCGCGTTCACTATTGAGTACAATCTCTTCTGTCTGAATTTCTTCGTATATGCCGATGAGATACTCATCGGGTAAGTTTTCGTTGTCGTTAATACCACGATTGTTCTTAATGAAATCTTCCTTAGTCATTCTCTTGGCAACTTTACTGCTATGTTGATCCGTGTTCAACATGATGACAGAGTAGGCCAAAACGTAAGCGGTATCTGCATTAGCAAATGCGTTTGGATTTCCAACCACATATCGATTTGCAAATTTCAGCATGAAACGATCAATCTTTTGAGCCTCACCAGGAAGACGGAATGATTGCAAAAATTGACGTAGAGCATCCACAAATCGACGTTTAGTGAAATCCATAGCGTCCACAAATGCGTGCATAATCGCAATATTTCGTTCCTCTCCTTCGCCCAAAAATTCTCCGATCTGCGCCTTATCCAATCTATCCTCTCGGAGTAGGAATTGCGCAATACATTCTGGCGTATCTACCGCTATGAATTTATCGGCGAGTAAAAGCTTGATCCCTTTTTTTGGTTTGAAGTTAAATTGTTTGATGGCATTCGTCATTGCAGTCTTTCTCTGCTTTTCCTTTTCCAAATGTTCAGGGTCGTCATCCATGACAGGTGTTGAAGGCATCGGTGTATTTTCACCCGTGATCCTCGACGAACTATCGTTCCCAGGTTCCATTGATTCTCTAACATCGGCGGAAGCCCTAATGTCGCCTTCTGGACCACTAGTCACATCAGCAATTCCCTGCTGTGACCAATTCACCAGAGATCTGAGCGTCTCCACCAGACAATCCATAGCTTGTCGTTTGACAATATACTCTTTAGGGATTTCAGATTCCCCATTTTCGGTATGGCTACTCAGATGTGCTGTAGATAAAGGCGGGGGGAGTGTGCCTCGAGCTTGCCAATCGCCACCCGAGCTTTTGCTATTCTTCTCCTCGTATTGCTGTTGATGAAGAGGGCTTACCATGACAGCAGTGCTCGCTGCCTTAGAAAGGTCTTCAATCAAGGTCTGGAACATATTGTCAACATTTCGATCGCAATCGTAGTTCAGATATGTCTCAACGAGCGCACGAGGATCGGCACAGAAACGATGGAGGATGCCCATGAAATGTAGTTTTTGAACGACAGGCGCGTTTCGTCTTTCAAGGAGTGCCAAGTATATCTCATTCAAAAAGACTTCAATTTCTTTCTGTAAAATAATCAGTCAAAGGATCAGCGTCATTCATTATTCTATACAGACCTTAAATGGGGCTCTCATGAACTTGAGCATAAGCCAGAATATTTCACAGCAAATTTCGAAGACCCTATCAGCAGAGCTGGCGCCATTTCGAGTTATGCTAAGACATAGGTAGAATTTAATGGCTTGTAGGAAGCCAGTAGGCTCATTGCTTTTGCTGTTGGTAATCGTACACAATGGAGAAGTGAAGACGAGCATATTATTATTGAGTAACATGTGAATGAGGTAAAGAGAAATTAACTTGGAGCGCATAGCTTGGCCCTTTACATCGAACAATTGATCCGGTGGAAGAATTTTGGTGCTGAGATTGCAAAAAGATCTGAAGACCAAATATGCGTCCCTTATATAGACCTCATCTTCCATATCCTCGGATTCTAGACTATCATCAGTTCCACTGTCCGGAGCTGTTTGTTCTGATACTGATCGAGGTGGGGCTTTCACAGGCTTAACTTGTGTCACCATGGTTGGCCCTTCTCCCATCTGCGAATCGTCGAAACTTTTTCGGTGCTCGAGGTCTTTTAGGGTGAGTTTTGGCGCATCTCCATTCAAGGGTTCTTCTGTCGGCGCCGGTTCTTCCACTACCTCTTCTCCCATGCTGCCTTCAGGCACACCATTTAATGATTCTGGGACATCGACCGTGAAGGAGCTAGTATTTTCGACATTTTTATCCAATTTCGAAAGGTTCAATCTGGCCTCCTTCATATGTATCCTTGCCTTCACTCTTTCGAATACTGTTCCAACCATCTGTGTCAATGTTCCCTGCGCAACTTGTTGATTCGCACTACTTTTCGAGAGTAAGAAGACATTGTAGACCTGTCGCACTGCCTTTAATAATCCCGCACCGTGTACAACAATCTTATCATTTAAAACTGCTGCCAATAATGACTTCACAATCTGCAACTGAATTTCGACTGGGGTAGTTTCTCCCTGAAAACAATCGCATATTGTATCTATCGCTCGTTCGATCAATGGCGCACGGTCTGCCTCTCTATCTGCGTTTGGCGATGAAGGGACTGAGAAGTAAGAATAGCTAATAAGCTTCCCGATGCAATCCAAGGCAGTCGTAGTTAAAGGGATACTTCCGGATCTTGTCGCTTGTTGTAATGGGTTGAAAATGATTTCGGGGTCAGGTAACTGAGGTTCACGTTCTTTAATATCCTTCAAAGCCTTCTCGACCGATTCCCCTAATCCCTTTCTTTTGTGAGCCTCTTTTGAGTTATGTATAGCTTCCAGAGCTGAAACCACAAAGACGATGGAGCTCATGGTGGTCGATCAAATGCGCAAACTTCCATTCGTAGTAACAATAACCAATGCTTCAAAATGAAATGAGAAAAGAATCGGTAGGATTTATTATCTCGTGAGTTAAGTTAAAGTTAGATTTATGAAATGAAAATGATAATCTTATGAAGTTCGTTTGTTTGTTCGTTCATTCGGTCGGTCGTTCGGGGAGAGAAAGGTCATATCATGATCTCCAAATTCTTTTCCTATGAACTTCCAAGGTTGAGTTATTGTATAAACTATGAACCCTTTTAGCTGCCACATATTCTGGTCCGGCTATCTATCCCATTCAATCAAGGATCCCCAACTTTAAATTTAATCGAGCGCTTATTAACCAATAGGAGACTCGACCCATTAATTGGCGTTTATCAACCAATCAAAATCTTAACTGTGATATTATATACGCCTAACGCCCTAATCTCATACTATTCTACTTTTGTACTAAACTTCCTTGGAGCTCCGGCCTACCAAACTCCGATATTCAACAGAAACAATTTAAATCTGTGTTTTTGTCACGAATAACTTCCTCCCACTCCCACTCCACCCAAATTTATCTTCCACCTCCCCGACCCAATCCTACAATATCGGGTTCTAATATCCCAAGACTTGTATTGTCTGGATAACGGATTTAGATTTTTACACTCATTCCTATTGCTTTTGCGGTCATATTTTGTATCTAGATATCCTAGTCAACATGTTTTCCGCAGTGTTGAGAAAGCGTGCCCTTCAATCGCCATCTCTGCCATATGCATTAGCAAGATGTTATGCCTCGAAATCATTCCCTCCTCATACCGTCGTCACCATGCCAGCTTTATCGCCAACAATGACTGCAGGTAACATTGGATCGTGGCAAAAGAAGCCTGGAGATGCAATTGTTCCAGGTGACGTCTTGGTAGAGATTGAGACTGATAAGGCGCAAATGGATTTCGAGTTCCAAGAAGAGGGTGTTTTGGCTGCCATCCTCAAGCAATCCGGGGAGAAGGATGTGGCTGTCGGAAATGTTTGTACTACTTTGAGCTAAAGAAGAGTTAGAGTGCTGACGGGACAATAGCCAATTGCTGTTATGGTTGGGGAGGGAGAGGATACATCAGCTTTCGCGGACTTTACACTCGCAGATGCCGGGGGAGAGAAATCGGCACCAGCACCACCAAAGGAGGAAGCCAGTCAATCTTCCGAGAAATCTGACACAAAATCAGGAACTGCTCCCCCGCCCCCAACCGAATCGACCCCAGCTCCGGAGGAATCCGCATCAAGTGGTGGAAGATTACAACCTGCTATGGATAGAGCAATTAATGCTAGCTCTGCAGCTATCAAATTGGCAATTGATACCGGTGTTAAGATTACCGGTGTTAAGGGTACTGGACTCGGTGGACAAGTTACTGAGGCCGATGTTAAGAAAGCTTCATCCGGAGCTTCAAGCAGCGGCGCACCAGCAACAACTGCTACATCCAGTTACGTCGATACACCTATCACATCTATGCGTAAGACCATTGCCAACCGTCTTACCGAGTCTGTGAACCAAAACCCACACTACTTTGTCGCCTCTACTGTTTCCGTTACCAAGCTCATTAAGCTCCGACAGGCTCTTAACACGTCCGGAGAAGGAAAATATAAGCTCTCAATCAATGATTTCTTGATCAAGGCCTGTGCTATTGCATGCAAAAAGGTCCCAGCTGTTAACTCCAGCTGGAGAGATGGTTTCATCCGCCAATTCAACAATGTTGATGTCAGCGTAAGTTATCTTTTACCAATTCTGTCAACCCACCTTATAATACTAAAATTCTGCTCAGGTCGCTGTTGCCACCCCAGTTGGTCTTATGACACCAATCGTCAAGAACGTCGAAGGACTCGGTCTCGAATCTATCTCAGCACAAGTCAAGGATCTTGGCAAGCGAGCCCGTGATGGCAAACTCAAGCCAGATGAATACCAAGGCGGAACTTTCACCATCAGCAACATGGGAATGAACAGCGCCATCGACCGATTCACCGCCGTCATTAACCCACCACAAGCAGCCATACTCGCTGTAGGAACGACTCAAAAAGCCGCTATTCAAGGCGCAGACGGAGGAATTGAGTGGGATGACCAAATCACCGTTACTGGAAGCTTTGACCACAAGGTTGTAGATGGTGCCGTTGGTGGTGAATGGATGAAGGAGTTCAAGAAGGTGGTAGAGAATCCTTTGGAATTATTGCTGTAAGAAGTGATGTGACATGACATGAATTCGGAGGCTTAGGGTTAGGCTAGGCTAGGAAGACGAAGGGGAGGGTTACTTGATGTGTAGGCTGATGATACCGATGAAAGAAGAAAAGAGATTCCCCATGTAACTCCTTGTACAATCAAATCAACGATCCTTCGTAGCATGTATTCCGCTTTTTCTGCAAATATGGAATCATACACCATTTGTCATGTCCAAGCAAAATTTAACAATCCCCGGTGAGCCCATCATTAAAGACCCGATGAGCACGTGCACAATTAAAGAATGAAATTGGTGTTAAGAATTTAGCAATCGATTACTCTAGTTGGTTGATTGATGTGAAGTAGAATGTACGGTGACGCTGTTCCCCTGCTCTACTATTCCATCCCTTTAACCTCCCGAATACGAAGTACCGGTATCTATATGACCCAAATATCTACCTCATAGTATCACAATCACATACATCTTCTCATTCCTACCTCATGTTGAATTCTTGAGCTCAATAAATGATAGAGGTCATCATCCCTTCCATCACCAAACCTCCATCACCATCAGCAAAATCACATTCAATTCTCCCATGAAACTCATATACAGACATACGAATGCATTTATGATATCGGATATCCCCACCAACCCCTCTCCAATCAATACCAGTCAACTCAATCCCGAAATGTAAAGCTCCACAAACACCGCCCAATGACTTGCTTGCTTGCTACATGGTTCGCTACTTGAATGTAAAAAAACGCCAACCCATACTCCTATTCACCTGAGCCTACCAGTCCCTTATGTCTAACGCCTAGCAATGCATAGAGGTACGTAAATAAGTGCGTCCGCAAGTATTCCCTTCCACTCCAAGTAACATTTATCAGTATCCAGTCAACCACTCTCCCTCATCTTCCCCCTTTTTTATCACCTCCCTAACCCCAAAATACCACCGCCGCTCCCATCAATCTCTCTCCTATAAACGCCCTCAAAATCCAACTGTTCAATCATGCCATTGATCCTATCAATCTCCCTCTGCATATCTCCCAAATTCGTCTTTAGGGCGTCCACCTCATCAAATTTTCTTCTTTTCCCTGCATCGGCCATCATTTCCTGAACGAAGAATCTCTGTTCTTCTAATACTATTAATTGTTCCCTTAATTCTTTTTCTTCCTGTTCCATCTGTGATATTTGACTTATATCCGAGACTTGTGACGAAGTCTCTGTGATCGAGTCGTTATATTTGATATTTGAAAGGGCGGATCTTCCATTTTGGGGTAGAAGGGATGAGTGACTAGAGGATGGCGTGGCGTGTTTGAGGACTTTGGGCAGAGATTTGAGAGGTAGCATGTGAAGATGAAGAAAGCTAGAAGATTGTTGATATATAGCTTTTTGGATTTTTCGTTGTGTGGGTGAGGTGGTCGGCAAGTCACGCATACGTTTTCCAGCTTGATCATATTTCCCGAAACTATCTATTAATCTCTTTCGAACCTTGGCAGCTTCAGCAAGCTGTACATGCGATGGTGGTTTTTCAGGATCTTGAAGAGCAACTAATAGGCGTTGGAAATTAGGTAGCAGTAGACGAATACCCTTTTCAAATTGCAGGAGATTTTCATAAGCCCGCTGCGAGGGTGTTTTCTCCATAAGTTCGGCTTGAAAGTCCTTTTTAGAGAAAACCGTTGTTTTGCAGTCGCGACACATTCGAATATCGAGAGTAATATTCTCTGTATGCTTTTCTGACTGGATGTCAGTTACTGGAATATGTCAATGAATGACACTGAATATATTGGAAACATTTATAGCTTACTTGCTGTAACATTCAATCCGATTTCAGAAGAGCATCCAGTTCTGGGATCTGAACAGACAACTCGTCCACACAATCGACAGTGATGCCGTCGAAATGACCATGAACCAAATTCTTGTTGGCAAAAAGGACACTTTGGAACCTTTGCATCCTCTTCCCAGGTCACCACCGATTGCTCTAGTATCTTGCGCGGATTCTTCTGAGCGGCTAGAGATAATAATGCCCCGTTACTAGCCATGTCTTCTGGTGAATTAGCGAGCAATTGAGTCAGTTTAGTGAGCCGTTTTTCCAATCTCGAGATTTCCAGATACGCCTTGTCCACATGCTTCCTTCGCATGGCCATAAAATCGTTTGTATGATCTCGCAAATAGCCATTGTGATCATTATATCCATCTCTTGACTTGAAACAGGTCTCGCAAACCCGACACCATAATCCCCGTACAGGTTCATGCTGTGCTGATCTCGAGAGTTTGATTTGGTACATCGTGTGGTCCTCGCAGAATAGACGCCCGCATTTCCTACAATTAACAATTCCGTTGACTGCGCCGAGTCTCTTCCCACAGATTGGCTCCGTGCATATATCGTTGAAGCCAGATTTCTGCCAGTGTGTCCTTGTAATTACTTCATCGGGGTCCGGTCTGACTGGCTCGGGCGTTGACATGCGATTTCCAGAAAGAGCATTCGGTATAGGACTTGAGAAAGTTGGCATATCGTTCGATTCGAAAACGTCCAATCCCTTGAGTTTCTGGTTTATCACTGCTAATGGTTGGAACTTTTTCGCTTTCAAAACCTGTTTGTCAAACCAATTCTTCACTTCGTCCTGTTCGACTTCCGGGAGTTCTTGATGGTTGTCATCGAGATGTCTATTAACAGTGAGTCTCCTTTCCGACTTTTCAATCATATGAAGCATACCGGTTTAGTTGCAGGAGAGTCATCTGCCAGAAGTTAGTATTATTCTAGCATGCGAACGTATCGAAAGTTGCCTTACCATTTCTTCGCTGCATATTGGACATAGAAGCTTCGAGCTCGCAGCGGCGACACTTGACAAACGTCCATTGTCTAAAGAAACCCTCGAACTCAGATCCTGGCTATCATTTGGAAAAGGCGAGGTTGCTAAGTGAGATGTTGAATGACTCGAACTCAGCGACAGAGTACTTTCCGAAGGAGTGATGTGACTAGGACTTCGTTGTTGCGCCTGAGGGGCAGGAGGTGCCAAAGACTTCCCACTACCCAAAATCCTCCCACCTCCCAGCTTTCGACTGGACATGACTGAAATATATCAAAACTATGAGGAATTCTACCTCTGAATCTCGCCAGGTTAAGACATTGGTTTGTTGTTGAAGGTTCCTTCTCTGTCCTTGAGGCTTTCCCTCCTCCTTGTTGGGTTCTGGGACGGGGTGGTTTCGAATGTCCTGAGTAAGCGAAGCTGTGCCTTATCAGTACAAGTTCCTGACTTGCTTATCGCAAATATCATCAAAGAATTGTTGATTATGCAAAACATCAAATACTTCAATATCAATATCAATATCAATAGAAATAATGGGTGAAGAAAATTTTCCTGAAATCGAGGGTGGTGGATCATTGATACTAGCATGGCAGATTAAGAATAAGAGAGTACTGGTGGTTGGAGGTGGAGAGGTAAACCAAAAAACCCCTTGTTTCCAATACCTATCATTCTTCACTTATTAACCATTTCAAAAGGTCGCAGCAGGTCGGATTTTGAACGTTTTAAATGCAGATGCGAAGGTTACTGTCGTGTCACCTCGAGAAGGTCTAAACCCAGAAGTCGCATATCGAGTACAAAAGGGGCAAGTAGATTTTGTGGATAGAAAGTTCGAACCCTCAGATCTCGATAATGTTGATATGGTTTTGACTGCGGTCGATGATCCAGAAGCATCTTCACAGATATGGAAGTTGTGCAAAGAAAGGAAAATAGCGGCAAACATCGCAGATGTGCCACCCGAGTGTGACTTCTATTTTGGAAGTGTTCATCGAGATGGGCCTCTACAAATTATGGTTAGCACAAATGGGAAAGGTCCACGATTTGCCAATATTGTAAGGAGGCAAATAGCTTCAAATTTGCCAAACAACATTGGAGAAGGGATAGAGAAGATTGGAAAGTTAAGGCAAATGCTCAGAAAGGTTGCACCGGGACCAGAAGAAGGACCAAAGAGGATGTCATGGTAAGCATTTTAATAGAACGACATCGTCATTTTGCTTACACAAATAGGATGATCAAAGTCAGTGACTCTTACAGTCTAGAAGACCTATTTGAGATGAACGAAGAAGATATGGAAATACTACTAAGATTTTATGCCCCCAATAAAGTCCCGCGATTCAAATGTTTAAAGGCAATGAAAGATGAATCGTGGGACTTGGGATGTTTACGGCCATTGAAAGATGAGGATGAAGCTTTCAACGGCTCCTGGGGATTTTCTGTAGGATGGGGTTGATAGAGTGGTCGAGTGTATACCTACACAACATGAAAATATTGGAGTTTTGGTCTACCGAAAACACCCAAAGGCAAGGAGCTCTTGAACAGGTACTTGTCTAGGGATTTGGAAATAGTGTATGCTTACGATGAATAATTTCAATCAAAGAGAATTAATGATTTTAGGACAAGATTTCTGGGGTCCACTCCTTCAGCTTTCTCGCGTTCATTTTTGCCTCTTCATTGCTTGCAATGCTCAATGGAGTCCCTTCACTCTCAGGGTGCCTCGATGTTCGGCCAATATCTGAGGTTGACGCTTCCAGTTGTTGCTCGGGTCTGATGAGTCTACAACTGCCATCCAGTTACTCAATATGATATTGCTCTGATATGCAGGTTGCTTATCTAGAAGAATTACCAGTTCTAGCAATATACCAGGCAGGTTTGATATGTCCCATGGTTCATTGTTTCTGCCTCTGTTTGCGTTACTTTCTGAGTACTTTTTTTTCTTATATAAAAAATGAAATTTGACGTTAGAACATGAGTTCGAGCAAGCTGCATCAGAGGATATATCACATTTGATGTCGATACTTTTGGCACTATGTCTTTTAATCTAGACACCTCTCCATGTTTCAAAGAGTCATTCCGTCCGGGGTCCCCACACCCCACGTACGCAGGAGAATCCTGATCAAGTAAGATCCACGGAGGAGTGCATGTAACTAACATGATGGTTGCACGAATTTATAGTTCTTCGGCATAACCCTGGCCCGACGGAAAAACTTTAGAAAACAATACGACTTAATATGGGAAGGTGAGGGCCAAGACTTGGCTGTCTCCATACCGGTAACCTTACCCCTCAACGATCTTCTGTTCTTTTATGTGAATAGGCACGATATCAATCTTGGCATAATAAGCAATCTAGCGGCGACTTATAAGTACATATGTATAGATCTGATACTTCTCTGCTTTGTTTCTATCCTATATCACGGCTCACAAATTAGATCAAGATGCGTTTTACTCTTCTTCTCAGCTGTGCATCTGCATCTGCATCTGCAGCAAGTGTGATTAGATCAAGATCTGAAGATGCTGATATCAAGTATTCAACTCTAGTCTCCGATTCATTCATCCAAAGAGGGGTGGCCAAAACGGCACAATACCCCCAGGCGGTATTCTACCGTGGCGTCGAAATGGCATATAATGCTACAGGAAACGCGACATACATTAACTGGGTGAAGTCCCAAATGGATGCTGCCGTCTCTGCAAATGGTTCAATCCTCAACTACCCAACATATCCAGCCTCTCTTGACGACATTCGAATAGGGCCTATTATCCTCGACACCTGGGCTCGAACTCACGAAGAAAGGTACAAAGTTGCCGCCGATACACTGCGCCATCAATTCAACTATCACCCTCGAACAGCATCTGGAGGTTTCTGGCATCGTGCGCCAACTTATCCGAATCAGATGTGGTTGGATGGCATCTTTATGGCTGATGTATTTTACGCTCAATGGACGTCATACTTTGATGCTGCTAACATCACGGCTTGGGATGATATCCTGTTGCAATATTCACTCATTGAACAACATTGCCGCAACCATACCAGCAATCTCATTGTTCACGGCTATGACGAAAGTAAAACACAAGTATGGGCTGATCCCGTGACGGGTGCATCGCCTAATGTATGGAGTCGAGCATTGGGTTGGTATATGATGGCACTGGTCGATGTTCTTGACTTTTTTCCCAAATCACATTCTGGATACCCAAAACTTCTGGACTGGTTCATCACCGCATCGGCAGGTGTAGCTGCTGCGCAAGATACAACGGGTGGATGGTGGTTAGTGATGAATGAACCGTATCCCGGAAAACCAAGAAACTATATCGAGTCTAGCGCCTCATCAATGTTCGTCTACGCAATCTTGAAGGGTGTCAGGAAGGGATATTTGGGGAGTGAATATTTAGCGCCCATGAAGAAGGGGTATGAATATATTGCCGAGACTTTTGTTGCTTTTAATGGCACCAATGGGACCGTGAATTGGGAGGGTACGGTTTTGGTTGGTAGTTTGGGATCAAATGCCACATTTGAGGTTAGTGCAGTGTATGAGATGGAGCCTTCATATGGCAATCTGACTAACTTTTTTCTTTAGTATTATACCTCGATAGAGGTTGATGAGAATGATATGAAAGGTGCTGGGCCATTTGTTTATGCTAGCGTGGAGTATGAACAGTTGGCCGCATAATGGTAGTGGTAAAGTGGATTTTTTGACAGTTTGATGAGCGCTGGAATTTCAAGGGGATCTCACATATACCTATAGATCATCACCCCGTAATCGGATCGAACAAAACGTCATACCCTATGTTGGATTTTTACTCTGCATCGACTGGAAATGGACCGTGCCGGAGGTGTTTACAGACATGTTCATTCTTTTTTCTCTTGACTTTTCGTAAAAGCTTCCTTGATCTTGTACATATACAGACTGAATCTTAGCCATTCAAACCCAAAAAAGGTGACGTACTCAGAGCGTGATATGCACGTGACAAAACTTAAACCAGACAACACAGATTTCCCAATCGACTGTCCTTCAGACACGAGTGGATATACCTAGCCAACCAATCCCATCTACAAACGAGCCTCCAAATGAGCCCTTTGAGGAAATGTAGTTAAATCATAGCCATTCCCCTTCTCAATACTTCTCTTCCACGCCGGCCTCTCATAGCACCTCTCCAACCAAGCATTCAACGCCGGAAACTCCCTCTCCAAATCCACCCATTTCCTCTGCTTAATCATCGTCATCGGAAACTCCAGCATAATATCCGCTCTCCCAGGATTCTTCCCCATCAAGAAGCCCCCCTCAGGACCCTCCTTTAATTCCCTCTCCAAATCCCCCAACACCTTCCTCAAAGCCGGTCCATCAAATCTTTTCCCCATCGGACCCGCTCCATTCCCAATCGCGTTAAAGTCAAGCATGAGCATCATATCCGTTGCGCGCCCGAGATCGGTTAGGGTAATACTCAGAAGAACTTCATCGCGTACCCAGTCGCCGTTTCGAAGGCCGAAGGTATCGGTGGTATCGAAGGTGCGGATGAGGTAGGTGGCAATGGCGAGGGATTCGGGGATGTAGCGGGAGCCGTCTTGAGGGCCGGTGATGAGGAGGGGGGCTTTGCCGTAGTGACCGGTTGCTTGGAGGGAGGGGGGTGCCAAGAAGGGAGCTTTGGGGTCGGTGGCGGGGTTGCGCGTGTGGAGTTGGAGGTTGTAGGGGATGGAGAGTTCTTCGAGGAGCCAGAAGATACGTTGGGATTGGGAGTTCTGTGGATGGTTAGCTCGTGAAAGGAGATTAAGGGCATATGTATGAGCTTACGTTAAGGTGATGGAATGTGGGAGTGTTGTCGGTCATTTTGATGGTCTGATCGATGATGTATATGGTTCGATATAGAAGTGGAGGTGCTGAATGAAAGATGAGAGATGTGGTTTGATAACTTTGATTTAGTTTTTTTTTACAAAAGATGTACTATCGAGGTTTTATACTTGGAAGAAAAGATGGAACTTTATTTTGGAGGAATTCAATGTCATTTTTATATGAAGGAAGCCAATACCTACAGAGCAGGCCAATAGCTCGGCTGAGAAAAGAGGGGGCCTCGGTTCTTCGGTCGCTTGGTGGATATCACAGTCTGATAACTATGGGTCCGGACATAACACACTGTAAGTCACGGTTGCTTCGGACATAAGGTAATTCTTCATAGATCTAATGTATCATCGATATCAATCATCTCGGATTCATAACTAAAAGGGGTGGCCGAAAAGGGGGTCGCTAAATGAAAGTTATTCATGTTGAAAATAAGAGGGGTAATAGAAAATATTTATGGGTTAACATAATAAAATGGTTTTTGGTTTTTTGGGGGTTAATTTTAAATCGAGTGAGAGCTGTTGCCGAGTACTAACATACTGTTGCAAGGCATAATCACGAAGGGAGGTAAAGCTAAACTTGTATTATAGCATTTGTTTAAATTCCTGGAGCGAATGAGATGTTTCCTTATCACCTCGAGGCATGCCCCTCACCTATCCTAAACTTGCTCTTCAAAACCACTGAACACTGATCGGAAACCTCCAGTTGTGACTCCAATACTACAGCCAGAGCGATTATTGTTATAGATAGCCGGCGCAAAGTCAACCTCAGTAAGAGCAAATCAAAGTCTTCAACCCATATTTCCAGCACTCCACCAATCCTCCACATTCCCCATACCATCGCCCCTTTGATGAAAGAAGCTCTCCGCTAAAACCGCCAGTTCATCATCAGAATAGTGAAAGGACGGCTGAACAAACTCTTGCTCTTGTCCTACCAACCCAATCTCCCCCAGATTCGCCACACTGTTATTTACTGAATTGGGAGCAGAACCCTCAAAATCCTGTCTATCGACTCTAGTTGGCTCAGGTAGCGACGAGGCATGACTAATTTCATGAGTAGCAGGAATCGAAGCCGAATATAGCGATGGTCCGAAAAGATGACGAGCTGATGTTGGTATTTCGCTAGATGAAGAGTACTCTAAAATCTCCCAAAACTGCCCGAGGTCGATGAGAAGACTTCTGTTAGGTGTTTGGGGTGGTGCATCTGGATTCGTATATGTGGATGAAACCGTATCACAAAGTCTTTGAAGCTTTTCTGCCTATTGCATTGTTAGCGATGGATGAAAATTGAAAGACGCAACTTACCATTCGAGAAACATGAGGCCACTCCTTGAAATCCCGAATGAATTTCAGGCACTTGTCAAAGTTGTCTCTTTTTTCCCGTCGCACAATGGGATCTTCGGCAAAGCACTCCTGTAGATATATCGTTGCAATAATAGCTACACAATGAGCAAGAAAAGGATCAGAAACTTTAAAGTTTTTAGCTTCCAACATATCTATATATCTAATAACCCAGCTAGCATGTGATGAGATCAAATCTGAAATATGTTGCAAGAAAATTTCGGGGATGGCAGACTTGATATTCTTTAATCGAAGTGACAACAAAAGTGGATTGTTCAAAAGACAAAGGTTTGTGTGATATAGGAATTGAATAAATAGCCAAGGGCCCCAATAATCTCGATTCGCATGCAAATCTTCGGTCGATCTTTGAGAGAATTTGGCTGACTTGAACCGATGAATTTGTGAGGTACGGGTCTCAAACTCCATTTGCTGAGCCATTATTAATGCGTAGTCTGATTGAGGAGACCACGGGGGTAAAGTACTGGGATTTCCACGTCTTCTCGCGTAGCGAGTAATCTTGAACCACACATCACTGAGTTGAATTGCATATGCAACGACACCTTTGTCTTGAGCATCAGGGGTGGCAAACTCAGGGGATGAGAGATGGGGAGTTTCTCCGCTTGTGAACTGGCCAGCGTTCACTGGTTTTCCTGTGGTTTCTGGATACCACGGAAACCTATCCTCACCTGCGAAGTCTATGACGCTAAACTCTGCGCCATGCAATCTCTTGAGGAGAAACAAACTCCAAAAGCATCGTCGGCGTTCCTCACGAAGCGAATCGGATAAAGGAGCGTGGCTTTCTGTAGTGAGACCTGCATTATGGGCCAAACTCATAGCTAGACTACTATGCACACTTGCCTGTCGAGTTTTTCCATCTAAATCATATAAGTTGGGGTATACCTTCAAGGCGAGCCGTACATACTAGTGAAGTCCACCAAACTAAGAAGGCACAAAGACTGCAGTGTTGAAAGCTCTACTCGACCTCCAAATATTCTGCTTGAAATGATCGCTCGAGCTGCCTCTACATATCCAGTGACAAGCTCAGATTGATTATCACGGAAAATCTCGTTGTCTGAGAAGCGGATCGCCAAAGCTAGGACCGAGAAAATCACCTCTGGATCGCGTTCGTTGAGTGTTTCAGCAAATCTATTCCGACAAAATACAGGAAGCGGCTGGCAATCGCAATAAAGCAGGTAGGTTTTGGCTATACCTATAACTGCCTCATATGGTGGCAGCTTACTTATATCTGATTAGTATTGTGATTTTTCAAATAACTGCACAGAAATATCTCACCTACTCGAAAGCCTAGAAACACTCGGCGTCCTCATTGTGTGTTCCAAATGTGACAGCACAGGGGAATTTGAGATATTTCGTGATGCGCTCCTGCTTATAGCTACTTGGTTTGAAAGAACCTCTGCAAGCTGAGCTTCAACAGATTTTAACCGGTCTTCCTGAGAAGTCTGGTTAGCACCTGGCATTGACTTAAGGGTCCTTACTTACTAAGTTTCCATCACTAGATGATCTCGCATGAGTCTCCTGTACCTGTCTTGGTGTTGGCATCGGTGTCCTCTCAGTCGAGGTTCTCTCGTTTCCATGAGCTGATCCATCATCGTCATAATAACAATTCTGTCTAAGTCTTGAACAATGCGAGCATACTGGCTTCTCGCCTGGACATCTCGTTTTCTTGCGCCTGATCACGGTTATCAATCAGTCATTGGAAAATGTTTTCGATTTCATTTCCTCCATTTCCCCCACTCCTCATGCTCACTGTCTGCTCTGTTCAATTTATAGAATGCTATTACGTACCTACATGGCTCACATGCTTGGCGAATACGTTTCGCAGGACGTTCTGACATTGAAGCACTTTCGATGAAATGTGCAAAGAGGTTGAGTTCATCTAACATGATACCGATAACGTGAGTGGGATAGTTATTGATTAGTCAGTGCACTAGTAACGGTAATAGTAATAGTAAGTTGGCAACTAGGCCAAATTCGGTCAGACAAAAAAACCCAAGGATTCCCGGCGGAGAACGGAATATGTCCGGATGTTGTTCGGATGATATAGTCAGTATCTCTTTTTCGCAAGGCATGTCTGAACTGTGTCCAAAAATATCCATTATTTTGTATAGACAAGGTGCGTGGAAAGTTAAGAATGAGTTCAAGTGAATTACTAAAGGACAGGTCATTATGTATAAGTTTTGAAAGGTTTAAATATTGGCAAACAGTGCGAAGTAGGATATCCAAAAATCAAAGTAAACCTCCACGACCCAAAAAGAACGGAAATTTGACATGTTACAAGCTGGACCTTATTTCCATTTCTGGATGTATACCCAAAATATTTCTCTCAATATCCAATCGCATGTCATATTCATTCATCTCCTCTATTGTTAGTTTCTGCTTCTCATCCAACACCTTATAATTGGGGTTGTGAGTATTTGATGAGAATCCGATGCGTTCGTTGATATTCACCCTCGCACGAGCACTAGCTGCCTGCACGCGAGAAGCTCTAGGTTTGCGAATTTGTTCATATAGCTTTAACCCCTCGCTAATGCTTGCTTTCGAACTTGAAAATTCGTATTTCGGTCCGAAGATTATACCTAACGCAGCGGCATCTTCCAACGCCTGGCATGCTCCTTGACTTTGATCTGGAAGCATAGGGTGCGCTGCATCACCGAGAATACATGTAGTCCCCTTTTGCCAGTATGGATATGGTTGATGAACAAATAGTCTCCACGGTTTTACGTCTGTTGAGTTCTTGAATAATGCTAGGAGCTCGGGATCGAGATCCGGGAATGGTTTGAGGACATTATCAACGGTAAGGTTGGTATTCCAGCCTTCACCGGCATGGGGACTTTCATTTGTTGGAAAGAAGCAGTAGAATGAATGAACTTCTCCGTCTCGGCATGGAGAAAACACAATCTTGTGGATTCCTTGTCCTCCCCAAAACTCAATGGCACTGTTCGGCGACAGATCTCGAAGTCCCAATTTCCTCGCATATTCTGTTTCGATAATACAGTGCAAGCATGTAGATGTAGACAATTCTCGATCTGGCACAATCCCCAAAGTTTTTCGTACCTGTGACCCAATTCCATCTGCGCCAATAATCAAATCATGTTTGGCTTGTAGGCCGTTCTCAAAAGTTGCAATGCCTTCTTCATGATCGATTTCCACGCACTTGTGGTTGCACTTTAAAATTGCTGGTATACCAGCGTGGTTTGGCCCTGTAGCAGAGTCCATCAACATTTCATGCATGTTGACCCGGTGAAACATATTGTAAACATATCCCCATCTTTTCTTATAATCGGCCAGGTCGTATACGTTTTGCACCTCTCCCGTTTTCCAATCATGCGATATGAGTTTTTGTAGAACCACAGGCCGTCCAATTGAGATATTGACACCCCATTCCTCAAGCCACCTGGTACCATTCGCCGCACACGATATAGATGCACCAACTTCTCCAGCGAAATCTGCTCGTTCATATATTGTGACTCGGTGGCCGGCTTGTCGTAAACTTGTAGCTGTAGCAAGGCCCCCTTTCTCCCACAGGCTAATTAGCTATTATGGATTGCTTATAAGAGGATAAATGCATACCTATTCCACCACCAATAACACCAATATCCAATTCCCTCCATGACCTTTCCATTGAGACCATATTGATTGACAACGATATATCAAAATATTAGAATATTATTGATGGTAGTTGTATACCCTCAAATATGTGATATACCAGATATATGAAAACGATTTAAAATGATGAGAGTCTATTGACCAAATATGAGGAAGTCAAGTCAAATGCTTTTACCTGCGTACTATACTTAAACTTCTACATCGGATCATCTCCGATTCTTACCTTTAATGAGCACTTATCAGCTCGAAGGTAGTCAACGCCCAGTCTGCTACATCTTGTATCGATTGCTCAATCAACCTCTCACTTGGGTAAGGTAGGGAGGGGTAGTCCGCAGATACGAAATATATCTGGAGTTTCCGTATCCGCTTCCGTTTAACAGTTAGGCCGTGCCATTACCATGGCTTATGTAAGTTGATCCGCTTCCGATCCGTTAGCGTGATATCAAATGCGATCCCTCCTATCAACTCGGCTACAGGTTTAATGCAACTAAAGTCCCTTACTTTTTGTTGTTATTATTTTATTACTCACTAGCTCATAGAGTTTGCAAAGTTTTAAGCACAATGGCTACTACTGAAGATTCATCACTCAATGCTGACAATAATCTCGTGAGAGAGGATGTCAAATATGCACAAGAGCATGATTTGCAGACCTTGAGTATCTTTTCGACAAGACATACCAAAGATGACAACCCTCTCACAGGTTCCATCTCAGAACCGAGTACAAACTCAGTCAAGATATGGGTAATGTAAGCATTCCCGAATCCATTACTCTCCATATATATATATATATGTGTGTGTGTGTCACGTGCTTACATATCTTCATGTCTAACATCCCTCCAGCTACATCCATGGGGGAGCATGGCGTGATCCACTTGTGACGTCCTCCTCTATCATCCCAACGATTAATCGTCTTTTGTCTTCATCCATTCAATTCAAGATTGCCTCCTTTGCGTCGATAGACTATCGCCTATCACTCCATCCATCCTTCCCTCAGGATTCTGTTTCGGTTCCCAAGCATACGTACCGCAATGCTAAGCACCCTGATCACATACAGGACATTTGTTCTGCGCTGTCTTATTTACAGTCAAAATACACAATCGAAGATCGATATCTCCTTGTCGGTCACTCGTGCGGCGCTACATTAGCAATGCAAATCCTAATGGGAAGGGAATTTCTGCATTCTTGCGGTATACCATATGAATCTCTAAACTTTAAGTTTCCAAGATACGTTCTTGGAGTAGCTGGAATCTACGATTTGAGATTACTTCGCGATGAACATTCGCATCCTGCATACAATGAATTTCTAACAGAAGCTTTTGGGACCAATGAGAAAGTTTGGGATGAAGTTTCCCCAGCCAGGTTTCCAAACTTTGAGGAATTTGGTAAACTTGGAAAGGTCCTTGCATTTGCTACCTCACGAAATGATGAGCTAGTTGACGAGAAACAAATCGATGTTATGGTAAAGAATGTAGAAGGTATCGATGGTGGCGTAGTGGTGAAGAATCTCAAAAATGCGTTGAACGGAGCTCACAACGAAATATGGAAGACGGGGGACTTGGCCGATGCAATCGAGCAGACCTTAGATCTATCCAACTAGCCAAAATGCACGAGTGCGGACGAAGCCGGGACCAAAATGATCAAGGACTATTCTGTTCAAATCATTGACCGGCGGTCGACATTTTCGTCAGTTATCTGTCGTCGGATTAACGCTCGATGGAGGTATACATATGGTACCAAGAGTAGGAATGAATGTTCTTCGCACACATTTGGCATGCTATTCTGTGAGGGAGCTCATCTCGCTCATTATGGAAACTGCTGCAGCTTCGGATCGTATTTAAGTGGCTGGATTTCTGGGGATGTTTATAAGTGCACAGGAATTCAATGTGCCTCCTTGCAGGCACCGCAAGCTAAATACTATATCTCGAGTCTCCGATGATTGATTTGAGGCTCTACGCAGTTCCTATATAACGCTAGGGCTTTGAAATTATGGACTGCAATCAAAAATAATACGTACACCAAATGACATACTATAATCCTTTTAAAGAAGTCACTCTATAATTTTCATTTTAATATATATATTGTTATTTGAAAACTATAAATATCATCTTCTCCCCTTGTGCTCACTTCACAATGTCTCGGATAAACACCGGTCCATATCTACCCCGCTCCCTTGTGGACAGTTGAATTAACATCATTTATTCCACACCCAAACCTTCTATTTCTATTGACAGTCTCGGATCCTATCCAAAAATCTCATCTAATCTAAAGAAGCAAAATCCTCAGATAACCTTTACTATTCAGTTCAGAATTCACCCAATTCTATATCTGCATCTCCCAAAGTCCAGCTTAAGATCAATCCTATACTCGAGTATTCGAGTATATAGCCTTGGAAGCGCAAAAAATGGCAGCAGTAACCAACTCTGATGTATCAAGTGCACCTACCAAAATAGAGGTATGTATGGTGTCATATATTTAATCACTCACTAATAAATCTCAGATTGTTAACCGGCTAACAGCGAGAAGTGCAAAAGTCACGTTGGTCTCCATTACCCACTATTCGGATCTGATACTAACATCATCATCCCATCAGCACTACATATGGTCTTTCAGATCAAGTCACCCTTCTCCAACATGACTCTGCATTTGCCTCCTTGATTGGCGAAGCTCCATCACATGTCCTTCTGTTTTCTACCGCTGGTACAACAAACAATCCCTTCTTCCACCAAGCATGTGTTTTGTTACCTGACCACGATGAACTCTACATCACATCCAACCTTCTACAAGCCAGTAGCTCCGCAAACTTTCCTACCATTCTGATATCTAGAATTAAACTTCATCGCAATGATGATGGTAGTATCAAATCTGCGGAGTGGGCTAAAATGCGACCACCACCAGGAATCGATATGCCAAATGGTGGTGTCAATTATAAAGACGGTATTCTCTTTTGCGCTCAAGGAAACGCAAGTATAGGCTCAGGTGGTATATATTATATGCCACGGTCTTCACCTCCAAAACCTATGGTGACCAATTTTCACGGAAGGGAATTCAATTCCGTGAATGATGTTGTGGTAGCTAAAGATGGTAGCATTTGGTTTACCGATCCATGTTATGGATGGGAACATGATTTTAGACCAAAACCCAAACTACCTTGTCAGGTTTATAGATTTGATCCTGTTACTGGAGCTCTTAGGGTGGTAGCAGACGGATTTGGTAGACCGAATGGAATTGCTTTTTCAGTGGATGAGTCGATTGTTTATATTACGGATACAGATCAATTCCATGGGGATGGGACTATCGATTTAATGCGGTTTATATCCTCTTCTTCATTTGATTTTGAGTTTCCTACTGATTTTACATAGCCCTGCAACCATCTATGCTTTTGATGTTCACACTTCATCGGGTGCACCATTCCTTATCAACCGACGAGTTTTCGCATATGCAGCAGATGGATTTCCAGATGGTATCAAATGTGATATTTATGGTAACGTATATTCTGGTTGTGGTGATGGCGTTGAAGTTTGGAATCCAGCAGGCACTTTAATTGGTACAATTCTAGTACCTGGTGGCGTTGCAAATTTCTGTTTTGGGAAAGATGGAGAAATGTTTTTGTGCGCCGAACAGAAATTTTGGAGATTACAGTTGGCAAGGACAACAAAAGGAGCATTGCTTGGTGTTTAGTTGATTCAAGCTACGATTGGATAGCTAATGAATCTTTGACTGTTCTGAATTTTTCTGCATATTCAAAAGTCTTTTCGCTTGCAGGGCATGAATCTTTCCCTGAGAGATGTGGTTATTTTACAAATTATTCACAATTATCCATAATTCCTGCGAGGGGCGCTCATCTCCTTCTTCATACCGAATAATCAATCCCTTAGGTATCAGGATACCATGAAATTATAACTTCATACATCTAAATCATCCTGTGTTATTAAAAAATCATATCGGACATCAACACTATAAACTATCAAAATACCCTCAAAAATCGAAATGTTTTTCTTCACCCCTACCCCCTACACAACTGACGACATCGAAAGTCAAATCAGCCAACATCCCAGCACTCAAAGCTTTAACACTCTTTCACAAATCCACCATATTACCGACGACATCGAAAGCCAATACTCCAGCACCCACTCCAGTCCCCAAAACTTTCACACCCCCTCACAACATACACCTCGCGACCCAGAAAGTCAGTACGCCACCACCCAAAGCTTCGAACGTCATCCAAATCTAGATCATAACCTAAGCTACACCCTTTCACAAAGACACCGCAGCATCAGCAATCCAAAACACTCCAGCACGAGAACTTTCTACGCCCCTTTCCAAAAAGACTACACAATCGATGATATCGAACGTCAATACCTCGATCCCCATTCTAGCATTCAAAGCATCAAACCCGATCCACATACTCTTTCACTGAGTTCAGATATCCTAGCTACATCTTCTGAAACACCAGAGACTCACTCAAATGTCCTCCTCCTATCCAAATTCCTTACGTTCCTCAAAAATCCATTTTGCTTTTCCAATTTGGTCCAACCCCCAACCGCCTATCCTTCTTTAGATCCACATCCTTCCAACAATTTCGACACCAGCAACAATAAGAAAAAGTGGCAATGTTTACCTAGTACCAGTTGGGAGGATTTAGAGGGCGGACAGGTAAGATCTTTTCTTCTCTCGTTTTGAATTTTGTCATCACTTGTTACGGTTATGAAAAAATGGTAATGAGGTTTTCAATATCTACAGCCAGGATGTTACCATTGGAACCATGAAGATGTATCCGTATGCTATAGTTGTAAGGAGGAGAAAGTCAGGGGGACGAGGTCGAGTTTCGGGGCGTTGAAGAGGGCGTTGAAGAGGCAGTTGGGGTTTAGAGAATAGGGAATAGGGTTTGAGAGAGCATTTATGGAGATGAAGATGTGGTAGAGAAGGGGAAAAATGATACGAGGACAGGGAATATGATGAGTGTCAAGTGATGGTTAATCTGAAAGTTTCTATATCTATATTTTCCTCGGTATTTTGACATCTAGAAAGATAAATATCGGATCTGGAAACGGTGTTAGGCTTGTTTAGATATATGATTATCGGGGGGATTTCTTCAAAATATGATGCGAGGTTTTGAGACTTTGAGAGTTGGCAGCTTTCTGAGAATTTCTTGTATTTTGCTAAATCTTCTATAGTTATTCTTTGGTCTACTGGATTCTCAGAAGGATTATATTTAGATAGTGAATAATATTCCTCTTGTGACCCATCAGGAATTATCACCCATCCACCAATATGAAACGAGATATGCCTTTCCCAATTATTGATTCACTACTTGTGGTACATACTATTATTCATACCCCAATTTATGGGGGAATGTGTAATAAAAAGATCATTCTCTCCCCTCATTGTAATTTGAAAGTCTTCGTACATCAATACACCGTAGCTTCTATCATATCTATCAACCTCCAGCTTCCAAAATATCCAAAATAGTCCAAATCAACCACAAATACAGCTCAGAAATACATTTAACATCCTTCGTTTTTCCGAAATATTCAAGATACCCCAATCAATACAGAGACACAACTCCCTCAACTCAACTCAACTCAACCCAACCCAATAGAAACAAAACAAAATGTCCACCCCCAACACACACGAAAATAGCATCAGCCAGATAGCTCCAAATACCACCCACCACTTCACCGAGTCCACAGTAAGTCTATATTTGATATTTTCATTTATATTTCCCCACAACTCTTCGTCCTGGAGATCCGCTTTGAGATTTTTCCTGTATGTTATATTCAACATACTAATAGCACAAAGACCCAGCACCTCCAACGCAACGATACCACACTTTCAAAATGCGCTGCATGTGGACAGGAACCGCGTATTGGATCTTTGAAAGAGAATACTTCTTATGGTAGTGCTGGCAGGCCGATTGTTGCTCGAGAAAATGAGGGTGGGAGGGCGATTATTAGTGAAAGAAATAAGAAAGAAAGGGAACGTATTGATCAAGCATACGAGAATGATATGGCACTTCTTGATGGTACATATAGGGAAAAAAGGGCAGTTGCTGAACAAGAATATGAGACAAAAATGGCAATTCTTGATGAAAGATATAGGAAAGACAAAGCAATCGTTGATCAATATCATGAGCATAGAAAGGCACTTTTGGATGAAAAATATGGGAAAGGTGGAGTAGTTGTTGATCGAGAAGATGAGGATGAAAACCCAGTTGTTGATGGAATTTATGATGGGATAGGTAGTGCAGCAGTTTCCTGGGAAGACGAATATGAATTTTAGAAAAGTAAAGGAATAGTAACTGCAGGTACGGTACACGTACGGTTTTATGGAAGGCTATATGGCGGAGGAAACCCGAGGGATGAGGAGACATGAAGGACTGGAGATTATGCTAGCAGAAGAGCAAAAGACAGAGTGTAGATCCAATGCGAAGCTATTTACCCATCATTCACAGAAAAATATGTTAATGGCTGAATGTAAACGCCACCCCTAAATGCACCCCGGATTATCGCCTGTAGGTGCTCCATTGAATAAGAACACTTGCAAACAAATAGGGTAAGAGCACGGCATTTACTTAGTATATACTGATATACCCACCGTATTAATAGTCGGCTCTTCATGGATCGGCCGCTTGGGAACTATCATCCAATTGACCGGACGAGTATGGCTGTCCAGCACTGAATAAGACCAATTTAAAATCTATATCCGGCTCTCTGGCATTTTTATGATATAAAAGAGATTCTCTTTTACCCCTCAACTTAATCTATAAAACTTCTGAAAACAAAAACCTCAAGACTTCAAGATATCAAAGAAACAACAAACCAAAACAACTTACAAAAACAAACACAACCTAATCTCGAAATGCCTACCACCACTACGCAAAATGCCAATCCAAAGCACTGGCTTTGCTGCAAACCACCGCCAAAAGCTGTCAACCGCTCACCAGTAAGCATTGAGATTTTTCATCTTTCACGTGCCCACCTTTCATCTGTCCTCCTCCTTCTCCCTCCTCCACATGCCCCTAAACCTAAAAGAAAGAAGATCCTAACCTCCCCAAGTGTCTCCAACGCAATGATATCACAAAAGACATCTGCATCAGATGCAGCCATGAACATTGCAGCGAGTGTTTGGTAAAGGATGATATTAGTAGTCCGAGTGTTATGAGTCAAGCAATGGTTGGTTAGGAGAGTAAGGAGATTAGGGGCACGAGGAAGGGGTAGCACTTGATAGTTGTATGGTGAGGAGTATGGTGAGGGGATACGAGCGAATAAGCAGATATGATGGATAATAGCGAGAATTGAGCAAAAATGGGAGATCTCAGATCATGTTGACATGAGAGTATCATAGTGTGATATTATGATAGCATGATATTTGATGGATTGTGTTAACATACCAAGATTTAGATGCCCAATGAGCCTTCACTTTTATCAAACTCCTCACTCATTACTAACAGATTCATCCCTATTCACAAATCTAATTTCGCGGTGGGAGTGCCTGTTGGGACGGAATCAACACTTACAAGCCACTCGCTCAACCCAAATCTCGCTTCTCCTCTCCCACCTCCCGCCTCTTACCTCTTACGGTCGACCATGTAGTTCAGTGGGCCAAACGGGTCAAACTGCTTTTATTGTTTTGAATGTTTTGAATGTTTTGAATGTTTTGAATGTTTTGAATGTTTTGAATGTTTTGAATGTTTTGAATGTTTTGAATGTTTTGAATGTATATTATAAAATGCTTTGCAGCCAATTAATAGCATATATAACTACATTGAATACAGATAGTTTGCGAATCTAAATCAATATGATAGTATTAATAAAGAAACATTGTATGAAAAAGCTCCCATTGCAACAAAGTGGCGTACCAAACTTATTTCCTAACGCGTTTCACCGGTGACGGCGTGGCTTGTATTCCATATTTTGCATCATCCCCTAAAGCTTACTATCTGAATCTTCAGTATAGTCCGAATCATCCGAGACATTTTGGATTGGGCGTTTCCGGTCGACGGGGATGTTTTCAGAGCTGAAGATAACCGCAAACCCGCGACACGCCTGATCCGCCTGAAGGATCAAATTAAAAGAGAACCTAGCATCCATAGCAAAGTCTAGACCGTGATCTACCGGGAGTGAAAGAAGCTTTCCAAAGTAGATCAAAACTTGGGTAGAAAACCCGATGAGAGCTTCCTCATAACCCCTATCAAGACTCATACCTTTCCACTGAGCATATATATTCTCCATCACATTATATCGAGCAATCATGCTAGCAAGCTCTGAAAGCTGAGCAATAACTTCAACTCTTAATTCAGTGGCCAAATAAATATCAGGGGAGAGTAGATGCTAAAGAAGAATATTAACGATGTGTATTGACAAAAGAAAATGAGACTAAACATACCTCGACAGCATTTAGGAGACATGCCCATGCTATGAGCCCAATTTTAAGACCGACTGTCTCTTCAATCACGCCGAGAACCTCCAGGATTTGTTGAATAGAGCTAGCAGCATCTGGGAACCTTTCCCGGGCTGCAGTGATCATTTCTATATGGGAGCTTGCAGACCAATCCGGATCAGTAACAAGACAATCTACGCTTGCTTCTGTAGCGATGAACAAATGTTCCTCATTCAAGCGTGCTCGCAAATTGCTCTCTGGGGTTGACCCACTCGACTGGATATTTTGTAATGCTTTAAGCCAAAGTCCATCCACATTCTTATTGGATTCACCAAGGTTTCCAAACCGCATTGGCATATTACAGGATAGGTCAACGATTGAGGAGCTTTGATCCAGCTGGCCACCGGAGTATGATTGAGGTCGATAGGTCTTTGCAGTAGGATTAAGAAGAGTTGCGGAAGGAATGATAAGGTTTACGGAATTATGTGGCTGTATTCTATAATGTTGTCGCGTTTGGAATCGTCGAGTCTGTTGAGAATCCGGCTTTGCTATTTGCTGCGGACCTGATGACGATTCCTGGCATTGATGAGTGTGATGATCCTGAAGGCTAGTTAATGTATCTGAATCACCGCCCCTACCATGATTCCATTCACTATAGAATGTTGAGTTCAGGAAACGCGAAGGAAGGGCTGAGGGTGTTGTCACTGCTCGTATATTGCTGCTGGCATTGTTTTCATCATCACTCGTATTAGATCCTGCCCAGTGCTGTGAAAGGACACTTTCGATATCATCAGAATCACTGGTCACCCCTGATTGATTGTTCGATTTCAAGGATGAATACAAAGACCGGTCGGGTCGCTTCCTCGTCCCCCTCGGAATTTTAAGAACCAGCTTTGGAGGAGACCTAGTTATGGAATCTGCTGGAGACTTTCTCTCCCTGATAGCCACCGAGCCGCCTGCTATCTCAACATCTTTATTTGTGACATGGGTGGAAAGCGAGCAGGTATGACCACAGGGTGCTGGAGTGGCTGAAATATTGCTTGGAGCTAGCCAACGCATCGCCCACGCTTCAGCATCCATCTTGTTCATGCTGAAATGCTTTGCGGTTAAAATAGCCATTTCGTTTCTCCAAATCTTGAGAGATTCCCCTTCCATTCCAGAGGATGTATCTGGACTATGAATTACTTCTATTGGAACAGCTGTAGTGCCGTGACTGCTAGAAGTCGCTGCAGACACTCTGCCTGGTATCACAGTTGAGCTATATCCCTCGATTTGTTGGCGAGATGAAGTGTTTAGGGGTGCCACAGTCTTGATTAGCGGACTTGACGGATCCTGATGCTGATATGATATGGCACTGTGGAAGGAATCCATAGATTCGAGTGCTTTTGGATTCAAGATTGTCATACTATTTGGTATCGTGACCATTGAAATGAATGGTGAAGGTTCAAAACTGGCCGTATTAGGTGTTCTAGATGCCGGGGAACCAATACGTGTTTCCGAGATTGCCAATGAGTTTAAAGTAGAATTCGAGCTTGCCGAATTTGACGATGTGCTTGAGTTTGACATAGATGTTGACCCCTGGCAATCTTTGGTGGTATCGACCATTGTAATTCCGGCGAGTTTCAATCTAGTGTCTTCAACTTGCTTCCGCGTTTCTGGGGATAGACCATGTCCGTTCTGTCCTCCAATCAAGCTGGAGTTCTGTATACCCAAGGAATCCATCATATGGTCGGCTCTCAGCGCACTTAATACACTCAATGTACCCATCAGACTTAACTTTAAGTCTCGTAGCCTCGCCAACAATTTCATAATTTCCTTCTCTTTGTACAACCATTTGACTTTGGCCCAAACACTACCACTTCGTAGTTTCCGAATGATTCGATCAATCTTCGTACATATCGTGGCACAGTCGCCAATAATTTTGGCTGTGAGCCTATACACTTGGTCGGCATATCGTCCATCTTTGCCATGAAGTAATGTGGACAACAGATGAAGCTCATCGGAAAAAGTCTCGAGATCTCTTGCTAGATCTTTAATGTCGGAAGGTGCATTGGATAAAGCTTCACCCACTTCGTAAAGGGTTTTGGATATCGTGTAAACGGTTCCAGCCAGTTGAGCAATGCTCGCTATCCCACCGATTACTTCAAGAGCCATAATATGGAGCCGGTGAAGGCTAAGTAAGCCATAAAAACGATCTAATTACATGGAATAAGTAAATTTGAAGCAACAATTCTGTTTCAGAGCTTGATTGTGATATTATCAACAATTGAGTTACAATCGTCGTCCTCGAGGTTTTTCCATGGGATCATTAACATGTAGTGAGGCTGAGAGCTGAGCTCCTCCAGCAGGTGATTCTTTATCCTGGGAAATATTTATCTAGCATTGTAAACTGTCTAGTTTCAAGACCAGAAAGATCTGTGATATGGAAAAAAATAAATTGAACATTCTGAAAGTTTTATATATCAATTTTAGATTCACAAATAGGTACTCCAAAGAAAACATTAGCTGCAAAAACAATATATTTCGTGTGTTATTTAAACAAACCCTTGTTTTCTGGTATACACGGAACGGAACATAAAAGCGCCGGCGCTTAACCCTAACCTACATATCGTTAGCTTACTTTTACCAAGGCTGTCTTCCAGAAGCCTCTAGACATCATTCATAATCAGCCTCGCCTTCGCTGTTAAGACAAACTTTCACTTCATGACCTATACATCTTGACTCAGCAGATAGTACGAAGCATTGGAAGCCTAGGTACTCGAGCATATTCAAACATAACCTTCCTGCAACATGTCTTCCTCATCCAATTCAGAAGCTCCGGATGAGGTATCCTTCAGCACCATGGACGAAAAAGATCCAACATTAATAGGCGTTCACTGCCAATACGAATATTGTAATCAACTTGACTTCCTCCCATTTCGCTGCGAATCATGTCGCGGTACATTTTGCCTCGATCATCGAACAGAATCTAGTCACCATTGCTCACGTCCAGGAGAATGGGCAGCCAGACGGCGGCTTGCTAATCAATCTAAACATTCTCTGGGCGAAGGGAAAATGATGGCAGATATCGAAAAGCCATGTGCATCGCCGACTTGCAAGACTACAATTGGAACGAGTTTATCGACCGGTGTACATTGTTCCACATGCAACCGGGACTACTGTCTCAAACATCGGTTACAGGAAGATCACGATTGTAAAAACCTAATACCAATAGGTGCAAGAGTCGGCAGATTCAACGAACAACAAGCCACTGCAAAATTGGCCTTCGGAAAGCTAAGAGCTTGGGGAACGGCACAAAAAGCAAAAGTTGCCTCGACTCGAGTCCTACCTGAACCGAAACCTTCATCCGCAGCTGCAAGGCTAGTAGCCGTAAACCAACTTAAAAAGACAGCAAAAGGAGATGCGAAGATACCCCCGGAAAAGAGAGTATATATAAACGTGGATGCAGAGGCTGCGACAACCACTTCGAAATTCCCTACTGGTGCTTTCTTTTTCTCGAAAGATTGGGTAATGGGTCGAGTTTTGGATGCAGCGGCAAAAGGACTTCAGGTAGAAAATGTTAACAACCAAGGCACCGACGAGAAATTAAAGCTTAGAATCTTTCATGTAGAGGCTGGGAGATTATTGGAGTTTAATGAAAAGGTTGGAAATGCTTTGGTTAGTGGCAATCGTATAGTTTTGCTGAGGGGAGTCGGACCCGCCGTGCCTGATCTCATCGAGGTATGATTCCTTCTATACCTACATAAGGGTGTTACTTTGTGGGACGAATTTAGGAATGCGGAAGGTTTTGGATGATACCATTGCATGAGCATCAGTAATTGCATAGGATAGGAGTTCGGGCATTCTCTAGTTTTCATACTGGCGTTAAACATATCATAATAGATCATAGCAGTGATTGTTGTTAATTTCATCAGTTCGTTTCATCGAATATCTGAACCTTCTGAACCTTCTCACTATTTTCAACATGCTAGTGCATGTCACGAAGAAAAGACATAGCCAGAGATTTGTCTGCCTCCATAAATAGGCGCTCACAAGCTTATCTTATAACCCCCAGTGCTCACACCCATCCCCCAAACCTCTCAAGTTCCAACCCTCCCCACAACCCCCAAATTCCTGATCCCCATCTCCCATCAACTCCCCAATCCTTCATCAACCACAAATCCATTCAGTTTCCACGTCCTCACCGCCACATCCCGCGCATACAAACACACTTATCCCTCATTACGGTACCACTCTTTTCTCCTCACTCAACATCTCAGACGCAAATCTCGGACATCATCATCATCATAATTATCATCCACCACCACCATCAACGCAGCACCCCCTTCCTCCATTTATACCAAACTCAGCCTAAAAATACCATCACAGAGAAGACTCGCGAAGGCCGATATTACAATCATATCCCGATTCCCTAGCATTTGAAAAGATAGTAAACATAAACATAAACATAAACATATAAAACCCGTTCCAGAGTCAAGAAAAATAGTAAACTCACATATATACTCACACCCAGCCCACTATAAACTTCAAAATTTTGAAATACTCATCGCGAATAATCGCCACTTTGACTTCTGAATTTTGATTTTTGAATTTGGAGACTCCCCATGGACAGACCGTCCCGGTCCGTCCATCCTTCTTCGCTTCGCGTCATGGTTACAGTATATATCAACGTGCCCCCCTTCCCGGGCTAGCCATTCCATTACATCAATTACATTACATTATCCATCTAAGCCGTCTCGATCCAATCCAAGTCCACCGGGAACAAACCTCGAGAGCCTCTCTCCTCTACTCAATACCGGGTGTGTTAGAATATACTTAAAATCAACCATCTATTTAAAACATCCCTAAAATCTCCCTAAAATCCACTCAAATCCCACCCCACCAAACAAACACCCCTCCACTCCCCCCAGCCAAAAATTCAAACCCTCAGGGGTAAATCAAAAACCGACCTCACGTTCCCATTTGCCGAACTTTAAGAAAACTTTAAACTCATGAGTCTGAGATGTGACGGCGGGACGGAACCGAAAGATGATCGATTGGTTCGCGATCGCGGATCTAACATGTAAGGCTCCCCGAGCATTATCCACCCGCGCATCCGGATATGCGGATTGTGCAGCCGAGTCGTGATGCGAGACAAGGGGGTGTTGCACGAGTAAGGGATTGGTAGTGACTCCGAATAGATTTGAGACAGTGATACGAGGTTACATAGACAGCATATGAAATTACAATTGATGAATGAATTATTGTGGCATGAGATTTGCAAATGTACGGCATGAAGTAGTCTAGCCCAGTACCCATCTCAATCTCCTTACACAAATGCCAAATGCCACATCCCAAGCACAAGGTCCTCAGCCCTCAGCTCTCAAGTGCAGAAGCAGCGCCATATCCAACGCTACACCCCAAGTGCCGAACTTCATCAGGGTCTCCGCCGCACTCCTGAATAAAGCTCTCGGGGGATTATTGAATCTCTGTGAAATCTTGCCCTCGTTACCCTGTATATTCAAGTCTTCATATCCCATTTCAGAAGTATCACCCTGCTTGTCATTTGCAGCCAGTCCGCTTCGCAATATATCCAAAAATACACTATCCCCAGGAGCCTTGTGTCCTCGTAATCTCGTCATCAAATTCTCTTTTTGTTGTTGGTCCGCGACCTGTGCAAAGACCCACAAAACAATATGAGCCACCATCAACAAGCTTGCACCATACGCGCCGGTATCTATTATTCCGCCTCTCACTCCCTCAGATGCCTCGCCACCTCTTACATCTCTTCCTAGCATCTCAGCACCATTAAGACCTCTGTTCAATTCCAAAATAGCTTCAGCCGCCCGAGCAGCTACCTCAACAGCCAGTTCCGGATCTTGTCGAGCCCACACTCTAAGTCCTTCTAAAGCGGGCACAATACCCACATTTCCGGGTTTTCCAATTACATTTAGAAGATCCGTAAAGGATACATGAAGAAAAAGGGTAGTGAGGTGGTATTGGCAAACAGAAACAGTATGGAATATACGAGATGTTGAGTGAGAGATGATGAGGTCAGGTCGCAGGTATGTTTTGGAAAAAAGGTTGAGCGAGTCTAAATTGTGGTTAGTTATTGGCATTGGAAAAATCGGATGCCTAATACACCAACATACAGGCTAATTCTTGTCTCCTAGAAGAAATGCGGGATTTAAGGACCTGGGAAGGATATCCGCCGGTACCATAATGAAGGTTTCCAGTTTCCGGGCGGTGGCTAGACGTAGAGTATTGGTTCTCAGGTGAGTGTTCGTAATCTACCTGGGGATTCTGACTACTTATGAATTTGCTAGCCAGCAAGCATTCTTGTGAGAAATTATAAACTTGATGTTGAATCTCAAGAAGGACAAGAAATGCGGTATAAGGATTTAAATTGGGCAAAGAAGTATTCCCGGTTTGTAGCAGTTGCTCTTCTTGTGATGAGAAACGCCCCGATGAGAAACCTGATGAAGGTGGAGTGAGTGAAAAGATGAAAGGTCCTATAGCAGCTGCGAACGATGGGCATTGTGGTACTGACTCAGACCCAAGAGCAACTCTCCAGTCGTAAGCTGAAGATGCACACCATAAAGCTTCATCGCAAGGAGTGCCGAGATCAACTAATTCAGCAATTGCAAGTATTGATGATTGATTCCAAAGCGCGGAAAATTGGCGATCAGTTGTATATACGACCCAGTAAAGCCTTTTTAGAGTCTCATCGTTGATCCAGCATTTCCATTGAGCTTCAGGATCTTCGAAAGTTTCATCCATAAAGAGATCCTTAGTTGGTTTATTCCACTTTTCGCTCTGGTATAAATGACGCATGTGTGAAACTACGTGCCCTCGAAATTCCTCAGATAAGTTGAATACACGCTTGTTCCCACACCATAAACCCATGTGAATAATTAAGGCTTGCGCAAAAATCATCATAGGATTCCGAATTAACCGGATGTCGAGTTTTATAGTCGCGTATAGATGCCAGCCAATGACGTCAATTAGAACAATAGCGAAGCGTCTCCCATTCTTGACGTTACTGTAGGTAGCTCCGATAATCATCATCGCAGATAACAATGGTGGGGATAGTTGATCGGTATCCACGGTAGGATGATGTAGAACTGGTGCTTGGTGTGAGAAGTGCTTGAAGTAAAGGCCAATGAAGATATTGACCACACATAATGTTGGCATTGTGAAAAGTGGTTTTTTGGTGTAGGCTTCGTCGACGGGAGGTGTTAAAAAAGCTTGCATTTTGTAATAGGCAGATTCGGAGATATCATATTTTGGATTGTGGGTTTGAAATAAAGGATGGTCAAACGGAATAAAAATTGGATCAGCTTCGAGCATTGTATTTGTCTCCAATGTAGGATTCCATCGAAAGGGCCATTTTTCTTCCTCCCAAGGTATAGTCGGAGGTGAAGAAACGCGTGTGATGCTTGCAGATCGTGCTAACAGTGATTCCAATGTATTATTTTGAGATTGATGATGATCTGATCTAGACTCGTCCGTTATTAGTATCGAGGATGCGCTTTGACCTTCCAATTTGATATTATTAGAACTTTGTTGCACTTGATTTCGAACCGGAAAGTTTTGGTTAAAAACGTTTCCAAAATTTCCCCATTCGTTCCCAGTCTCAAGCATAGCGGCATGGAGGTCGTTAGAGAACCACTCATTTGCCATTGGGATATTTTCCGGTTGCGAATTGGAAGTATTGCTGAACAGATTATGACAGGAATACTCCACCATATCGTGGGATTTTGTAGGAGCCTGGTGATCTAAAAATGTATCCTGAATTGACCCTTGGTATTGCAGCGGGAACGAGTTCATTACGTGGTGTGAAAATGTAAATCCTGGCATTGAATGAGGTGCAATATTGTCCATGTTTAGGTGTTGACCGTCCGCGAATGGTCTAGGAGCTGCTTCAGAAGGCATCCACTCTCTATTATTGTTCCCCGAATCTCGATGCTCACGATTATCGAGCAAATGTATGTCCATCCCGGTAGGTTCTTGAAAGGAAGTTGAGTAACTTGGGGTTGCTGTTGTAAACGATGGGTCGCTCGACAACGGAGAAAGGTGAGCTGATTCTGATCGGGTCGTAGGCGTCCAGTTGAAGTTCTCGAGGTTGTTCTGAGCTTCTATGGGATCTTCAGATGTTTTCCTCCGTTTAACTGACCCCCTTCGTTTTGATGAACCCCTCCGTTCTTCGGACTTTGGTTCTTTCTTGTCCCATCGTTCATGGCCAGCTTCGTGCCTCTTGAGCAAATCGCTTCTTGTGAAGGTTTTCTCACATATTTGACAAATATGAGTTCGAGGAACGTCATCTAAAGTATTTCATTGTTAGCGGTCGATCAATCTCTGGAGCCGAGAGTAGTTATGCAGCCAGAAAGTATGAGAGCAGGTTAAATAGGTCCCTAATTATTAATTTGTTGGGATAACATCCTTGTATTAGGTCATCTTCAGACCTGTAAATTTCATTCTATTGTATACTTTCTGGCAGCTTGAGTGACGATTTTGGGTTGATTTCAAGTTGCGCCTACTCACGAGTTTTCATATGACGACTCAAATTCTCACGTCGGTTGAATGATTTGGGACATTGACTACAACCGAAGGATGAAGTTGGTGGGGGCAGAATGCTTTTTTGAGGAATTGAAGCTTCAGCATCCGGATTGTTTGGTTCTGAGGCTGCATCTGACTGCAAATTCGAGTGGACATCTCGTATGAAGGAGTGGACATTATCAGACATGCTTGAGGTAGTCGGAAAGAATCTTCAACCCACAGCAGCGGGCCGATGTATATTTGAGTAAATAAAGAGTATATACCGGCAATATACAACAAGTGGCGTTAGCGCAATGACCACATAGGTGTGAATCAAAGCCTACCTAGTATGAACGTTGAAGCGCACGTCCAATAAACGATCCCAACCTTATGAGACAGATGAACCATTCCACATACATAAAGTAAGCTGAGTTGGGTGATCCATGCGAGTGATGTAAAGTTGAAGAACTTTGTTTCTTTTGTTGCCCCCCTTCTCTTGCCCAGTAAAGAGTGGTAGGTAGATCAGAAAGGTCACTCAGCCAGACACTGACCTCGAAACTCTTCTAGGGTCTACCAGTACTCTGTGTATCAATTGAGGTGTCCTCGAAGTAGGAGCAATATGTGTTCCGAAATCCCCGCAATCCCGGAAGTAAACCTGAAAAAGATTTAAGCAAAGCCCAAATTGAACCATCCAATCTATCGTTAGGTCGGTATGCTGGACATTGAAACTCATCTCACCTCAACATCGTATATGTTGAGAAGTTTGCTGTAACTGTAAGCGAACTTTTTCGCAACCGAATGCCGGTAAAAAGATACCAAGTCGTGAATGCCCTCAACTTTAATATATTACAGCGCCAATCAATACCCACTTTTCCGGGCTTGCGAGCCTAATCGAGGGACACTCTGCAGATACTCTGCAACCGATATTCTGTCTCTAATGACCACACCCCTGGCGAAGCATTCCTCCAGCTTTGATTCGATCAGACCTTCATGTGTCACAGCATACATTTTAAATATGCTACTGCATGTTAAGATCTCAGATTCTCCACTGTGCATTTTCTTCCCACGATTCCTTGTCTTCCCACAATTCCTTGTATTGTATAGATTGTTCGTCTGATGCCCAACCAGGCATCGGGTAACGAGACACTCAAGTTTGGTGCAATTCGAATTGGCTCAATGCAAGTTGTATGGAAAGAAGAAGACTCGGAAGATTCGGACTCGACGTTAACGGGGGTTTTGAAGATTCGGAAGATTCGGTACCATATCGATTGTGCGATGTATGGATTCTTCGGCATTTAGGTGGATCTGCCAGTATTCTATTAAAGTTTCAGTGTGGCTGTTTTATGCTTGACAGCTTTGACTCGATCCCAAGAATTGGCAGGTGCCCAACAATTGCCGGCAGATACCCTCTTCCATCCAAGTTCTAATAGAGATACAAGGAGATAGATAGCATGACGGAATTGCTGCAGTTTTTAAGTAGATTATTGGAATCTATTTCTTACCTATCAAGAATTCAAAATGAGTATGAATGAACGGCTGCTCAGATAATAATAAGTATACAGGAGAACTAGGAGAACGAGGAGAACGAGGAGAACGAGAAAAACTAGGTTTTATCTCAGATTCTCCTACCTGATTCTGGCGGTCGGCCTGCATAATTATAGAGATAGATGATGATGGGATTAAGAGTTGAGTTTCTGATAGATGGAGTTCTTTTTGGAGATCCTCCTTGGCACCTAGCCACCTTACATAGCCACCAAGTGCACGTGGGTAGCCCCTACCTATGTATGGATTTCGGCTGCCGTATTCTTGTCTTCCTTATTCAACATCATATATGATATATTCCAGTTAATGAGAAAGGCTGGATAATAAGTTGATATCGTTTCAGATGGCATTATTATTGACATCCCTCAAAAGATTAAGATCAAAGATTCTCTCTCTTCTTGTTCATCGATGGATGATGGATGATGGATGATGACGATCTCACATACAAGTTCAGTAGCAAAAGTCTATTCATATCTGTCAAACAGAAAGGTTAATATCCGTTTTGAATATAGTTATATCTAAAGAGATGAGGACTGAACAACTCTTCTTGTTTATCGATGGATGATGAAAACACCTTATGTACAGGTTGGGTAATTCCTTTTCATCACATTATGTACAGCTTGGATAACAGATTCTATGCCTCTGTAAAAACAAGTCCATATTGTTGCAATAGGATTGATATCCTAAAAGATGAAGACCAAAGGTTCCTTTCTCATTCATTGATGATGATGATGATGATGATGATTGGCTTGGTTATTCATTATATCTTCACTCAAACATTCTTCACTCAAACATCGCTCCATCCTGGTTGACACTGAATAGGTTACTTTCTTGAGATGTTGCTTTAACCATATGATAGGTAGATATGTCTTGGAGTTCAAAGACTTACATTCTAAAGCATCTGCTAGTGATATGTTGGTGCATTTTATTCTCATTCACTTCTTCATTTTCTCTTGCTTCGGGTGAGAGTTTACTTTTGAGGTTGAGGGGATAGGCCTATCCCCTCAACCACGGCGCACGCTAGTCAAAATTACTTCTTCGGAACCTTTTTCTTTCAATTTCCTTCTTGTTTTTCTTACCTACATCACTCACTTCCAATTCATAACTAGACAACCATTGTAAATTATCAAGTTTTACAGATACTCATTCTTCTTCACTGTATCAGTATCAGTATCAGTATCAGTATCTTGTCTCTTTTCTCATTTCTCTTGTCTCTTGATTTCACAATACAATTCCCTTGATCAATCCAACTGGACTTCATTATTTGGGAGGATTCTGCTTTCTCTGCCCATCCTACAGAGTTCAAGTCCCCTCAATTGGATTGTTGTACCCATACCTTCTATTATCTCTTTCATCCCTCCATCTTAATTTCTCACTACTCTTCCATTGTACTCACCATTTCAATTCCGAAGTCTCAAATCATCTTTGAGAGTCTCCATCTGAGCGACTTGCGACTTTTCTTCCATCGATTTGGAACTCTCAAATCATTCAAATCATTCAAATCATTCAAGCCAACAACTTCCAAAGATTCAATATCCAGTCTATGCTGTTCCTTGTTCCCTGCAAGCTTCTGTCGCTATTTCTATTTGCGAACATTCAGGTCTGTCCATGAACCCCGCTTATGAAAGTCACCAGAGGCTAACGACCAAGTAAGTCTCTACGCGTCAAATATACACACTGGGTGTTGTCCCACACAAGATCACCATGACGTTCTCATGCTGGAGCTGTAAAGAAAATTTTAGATCCAAGCGAGAGGTGGTTTCGCACTGCTACCGCTATGAACACATTCGAGCCTGGGTCTGCGAACATTGCGATAAGCCATTCGGCAGCGAACACGCTCGAGAACAACATACAGAAGAAAAGCACGAGTACTGGTGTTATTCATGCAGCGCACTCCACTATAACGAGGATGCTCTAGATTTTCACAATAAAACCTACCACTACTTTCCTTGTGGATTTGGCTGCGATAAGAAATTCCCTTCCATGCAAGCCCGGGATCAACACAACAATGATGTCCACAATTACTTCTGCCACGACTGCAATCAAAGATTTATATCCAAACAGTTGTTCATCGATCATGAAGCTGAATACCACGATTTCAAATGCGAGCCTTGTGAAAAAGTATTTAGATTCGAGGCTGCATGGGAGCAGCATATGAACTCTCCGGCTCACCCTTACCGTTGCTTGAAGTGTAACAAATCATTCCCATTCAATAGCAATCTTCAGCAGCACATCGCGGCGGATCATACTTCGAAATGTGATAAGTGTCATCTTGTATTTGATGGCCCAGATCATCTGGATCTGCACAAGAAGTATGAACATCAAGTGATCAGATGTCCTATCTGCCCCGCCAAATTCGACCAAGCCGTCGAACTAAATACGCACAAACTACAGCAGCATTCATTTCAGTGTGAATACTGCGCCGTTTCGCCATTTGAAACACACGTCCTCCTCAAGCAGCATGAATCCACTTCTCATGTTTTCAAGTGTACCGTATGTCCAAGACGATTCAGGCTTGAGACTAGTCGAAAGCGCCATTTTGAGGAAGAACATGATCAGGCATGTTCGGAATGTGACGCAAGATTCAATACTTTGGAGCTCCTAAAGACCCACCGATTATCTCATCAAGTCTCATGCCCTTCCTGTCGGGAGAACTTCGACAATGTGGCTGCACGTGAATTGCACCATCAGAATGCACATCAACTCCAGTGTCCTAAGTGTCCAAAGTCCTTCAAAGATGTGGGCGAATTATTACAACACGCTCCTGCACACGTTGAGTCAGTAAATCCAGTAGGTGCAGCCACTCTCAAGCAGTTGAATTCAAAGGAAAACTCCTTAGATCACCACAAGATCAAATATGGCCAGAACACGTGCAAGCGATGTGGTGGCATGTTTCTCAAGCGGCTCGACTTAGAGAAACATGTAGCTAACGATCATGGAATTCAACTGAAGTGCTTAAGGCCAGGTTGCAGTCATACTTCTACGAGTCCCGATGGATTTAGAATTCATTATCTCTCGTGCAGTATGGTTAAATGTGAGAAATGTAAAGGATTTTTTGACAAGGAAAAGGATCCAGCACTTAAAACACATATGGCCGAAATTCACTCGGCAAAAATAATCTTCGGCTGCGTCCAATGTTCTGAGACTTTCGAATCATCAGAATTTGTCGCAGGGCATTACTCAGCAAAGCATGCTTTTGTTTGCGAATTCTGCCCTGGGACTTTCTTTATCAACTCCACTACTCGAGATAGGCATATCGCAACATGTAGCAATTCATCGAAGACATCAGGCTCTGCTGAAAGTTTCCAGACAGCCCGCATCAAACTCTCGCCGCTCATGCAAAGAAGACCTTTACCGGCCATTGAAGCATCTCTACCTCTACCTCAGCCACTGATTAAGATTCATGATGAGTCTGAAATTGATAGAATACATGCTGCAAACGAACTCGCCAAAAAAATACTTGCCGAGGCGAAAGCACGAACAGTACCAACATATAAATGTCAATAATGCGATGCCCCACCTTTTACGACCAAGGAGTGATATTCTACGATAACGGAATGGTTTTCTACGTGCTTTTAGTGTAATATTTTGGTGGAAGTCACAATGGAATGTCGAGGGGTGCTGCGAGGAGTAAGGGAGTCCTTGTGGCCCATGATATCGCTGTATTGAGTGAGAGATACGAGTTGCTATTTCTGTCAGGGTTGCCAGCTAGCCGAGTATCGTTTTTTAATCCGTAAGTTGTGGGAATTTGGTAGCCTGGAGGGGGAGTTCCATTTTTGTACGTGTATATCTCCTCACAAGAGATAGGCTCTATTTCCTCTAAACAAAACTTGTATTAAATATGAAGGATTAATGTAATAGCTTACAATATACACTGGCTCTTTAGGTATCCGGCGGCAAGATGTTTCATGGTTCAAAAAAAATACAGCACCCAAATATTGATGGCACACTTTAATAAAGCTAGGCCCATATCTCTCTCGTCCAGTCAAGACCTCAATATGAACAGATCATTCTGCATTCTGGTCAGCTTATCGAGTTCTAAGTCAATTCCAAGCAAATTTGCTCCAGTGTGCATCTAATGGTATCCCTCAAGTGAGAAATTCCATATACTCGGCCCTCGGGGCATTTTTGATCTCATGTCTCTCGAGCTAAAGATCTGCAACAATTCTACCACAAATACCGATATTCATGCCTTGCTTATAATTTGAAAGTTTGAGCTTGCATTCAAAGTCGTGGTTGAGGATTTGGGAGGCTGGAGTTTGAATTAATGGGATGTAGCAAATTTATGGTCCACTATGGTCTAGTGCGAGGGAACTTTAGATACCTACTTGAGAGGAAGAAAAATTCAAGATGATGTGGCGAATCTCTTTATTCATGTTGGATTTGAGTAGCAAGTAGTCTTTGGCTCTCGGAGGTATTCTGTGCTTGATACTTTCCCGCGTGTTTGATCAATTATGTGGAGAAGTCCATTTCAAGTTGTGTCCATATCCCCGATCTTATTATGGGCAAAGTATCTTTGAATTCAAGCCCACCATATAAGTTTTCAAAAAGGAATTAAATAATGAAGAGTTCTGTATTGTTGAATTCAAATCCGGACTATTGAAAACCCTGCTGTGATGAAATAGTTGAAAAATTCATGTTCGAGTGCTTGACGGAACTTCAAAGTTGAGTTCTTGCGCATTTCGGTATTCGAATTGGTAGTAACAGTACTTTGGGTTGTTCATCAGGTATTCGCACATCTGTCGGTTCTGGCAGCGGGATTTGGTGTGTTTACTATTGTTTTTCATCAGTGTGTACTTTTTTGGGGGGTAACGGAATTTAAGGACTGCATACAGATGTGCGGATCAGAAATGCAATTAAAGGTGTCAAGGACCTCATTATCATCTGTGGTATCGAAGTACCACGTATTGAGCAGAAAGGTAAATTCCCACTGGAAATGGACACACCGTTTTGATATCTGTTTTAAAGGCTCTCTCCGCGAATCTGAGTATGCAGAGAAATGAAGTTCACAGTGCCTCTACTACTTCATCCCAACCCGCTGCCGTGCAAGAATCTCGAGAATCAAAACGTTTGAAGATCGTCCCAGTACAGGAACTGGCCGGGTAAATCAGTTTCTTGGGTTGGCCAGGTTTGGAAGCATTTGATACTGCCGGGGCTGACTCTTCGTTTTTTTTNNNTTGAAATATTGGCCGAACTATCAGGGCTCGTGACACAATTAGTATAGAAAGTAAAGTCCTGGGGAACCTCTTTTGTTTTTTGGGGAGTTTCTGTGTTTTTTTTGGTACGACGTCTTAATATGAGTAGTATGTTGGTAGACTTGCAGAATACTTGTCTATCTAAGTGTTTTAATGCCTTGTTGTTTTGTTGTGGATTTAGTGGGACTTATGATCTCTCAAAAACCGAGGTCGAGGTTGAAAGAGAAAAGAGACCAAGGCAGGCAAATGAAACCTTTTGTGTATGTGGAATTCGAATGGCAAGAGATCTTAATTTGAGTCATCATTTCACTACCATGTAGTTATTGCTAAATCAAATTTTGCAATAACGGAGTCAGTATGAAAACAGGCGGCAAGCATTTCGAGTAAATATTGATCGGAGAAAGAACTATTAGTATTGGCAGAAGATCAGTTTCATTTGATTCGCATGTTTCCTTTTTCACGGGGATAATTATACGGTTGTTTAACTAGCTTTGATAGCTAATAGTGAACGTCAACGATTGATATATTTTACATCTCCAAGTTTACCCTCATAATTCCTCCATGCCACATGCCACAGACAAATTCTGTGTCTCTAGCAAATGCGACATACGAGCAATGGTTTCGTCCAACTTCCTCAAAAACACCTTGTAATTACTTAATCCATAAGCTCCTTTATGTACCCTCCTTTCTGAAGCTTCAAGGCCGTAGCTTCCACATCTCCGAGAACAACTGCATCGAAATTGTATCCCGTAGCTTTATTGAAAGACAAACAGAAGGCTTCTGTTCCAATTGCATTATTCCCAAGCTGTCCGTTTTCCTCTGATTGAGCCCGGATACGTTTCGCATGTCGCAAAATATGTTCATTCATCTTTCGACTCATTATCGCTAAGGTGTATTCCTTGAATTCCTGTTCGTCGAGTTCCGATCCAAACTGACAGTTGAATAGTGCGAGGGCCTGAGACCAACCAAATGCGTCGGAGTACATACGTGGCAGGATGGTAGAAAAAATATCCTTGAATTTAAAGGAATTTCCATCACAGTTGATGACCGACAGTTTCTTTTCCATCGCTTCATCACGAAGCAGTCCGGTGAGGAGATCCTTTCTTTCGGAACTATCTTGGTTTTTGAAAGCTTTGGCTTGCTCAATCAAAATGTTGAAGTTGTCAAAAGTTGTTATGGAAATGTTGTCCTCAAATATGGCCCATGCGTCCTTGATTGTGAGGCTGGCATGATCCATCTGCGTAACTAGAGAATAGATAACCAGATACACCGGGTAATTCACACTCTTCATTTCCTCCAACATCACGATGTCTAGCGCTCTTTCGATAGTCTCGAATTTGAATTCGGGATATTTCTTATGGATTGCCTCGCAGATTTGATTGATTTCGTCGTCTTTAGGACCCTTGACAGGATCCTGTTGAAGCTGATTCATATATGCAACAAACGTTGGATGTTTGTGTGCCAGTGGAATAATCGCTTCCATCTCTCGATCTTTGTGTGCCCCTGCGATACCATCCCAGTCGATGTAGGTTTTGGTTGAACACACCTCTGAAGACTTGGGAATGCTGAGTGTTAACTTTTCGTCGGATTTTCCCTTGACAGTTTGATCTTTGTCGGCGCCAGAGTTGGTACGATTAACAGATGCATCGAGTACCCCTACAGGTTCTGAAGGAGTAGGATTGAAATCCTGAGGCTTTGCTTCAAGTGAACTCATGATGTTGTAGTGTGTCTGTATGTGGAAGTGTAAAATGTTATGAACTTCTAATCTTGAGAAACTGATGTTGATAAAATAAGAAAGAAAGAGAGCGACTGGGAAAAAGCGAAGCCTTTTAAGCTTACTGGTGGTTCTTGGGAAAGAGTCATCGCTAAATCACATTCTACATTAAGGAGTCATTATCAAAATATGCTGCTATATTTTTCGAGTGAATCATAGGAGAAACGTGAAAATTTGATTTCATTTATTGCATATTCATGCTCTGACACACGCAGAATTCGGTAGTGGCCACATCATAACCAGCTAGGGTATGGATTTCACGATTTTACCTATAGTGTATCTCCTGTTTAGATTTCTGTGAATCATAAATGGCATGGAATTTTAGCTGAAATACTCATACTCTCGGGTTTTGTTTTCAAAATGGCACACTTGCAGATCCTGATGGGTCAACAATAGGTGCATAATTTCGTTGGGAATATCCTCATCTTTCAAAAATCATTATCAATTTAACCTTCAATAAAGTAATCACTTTTTACGATCCTCTTCACCCCTTATTGAACAGAAATTAGTAAAAGAGTTGTTGTTTAATTTGACTTTTATTCATTCCTATAAATCCGTGTGTATATTGTTGTGTCGATATCTACGCCATGAGGTCTAAAATGTTCGAACGGGTAGATACTTCACATTTCTCACAATATATATTTCATATCATGTACGGCTGTTTGACTGCTTCGATAGCTAGTTATGAATATCAACGATTGAATAGTCTTTACATGCTTTAACCTTCCTTCTGGTTATATCTTTTCGAGTATGAACCACAAAACTTGTAATCATTCCTGAGTCCCCCCCCCCCTAAAAGTCCCTCTACTTCACAAGCATATCTTCAACGGCCACTTGTGAAGATCAGTTCCTCTTTCTCACATTCTCCCAAGGCCTTTGTGATTCTCTCCGGCTCGTCTAAGATGCAACCCAACACATCCGTGAGTGCAGGTCTCAATATCTCTTCATCGATATTCAGTCCTACATCTTTCAAAAAACGAGACATACGGTCATGTGGACTTGCTTCCCCCAGCTCCAGAACTTTAACTACGTATGCCAGGATTTTTTTATTGATTTCATCCCGGTCATATACGATGTCTGTGTTGCCAGGGTCCAGAAAAGTGCTCTCGCTGGTCATTTCGGTGGGTCGGTCGCTTTCACCCAATCTTCTGGAGTCAAGAGGCGGGCAATCAAGTATAACCTCAGCATACGCCGCTTTGAGCATGCTTTGGAAAATCCTTCTTGGCACAAGAGGTCGAATACAGAATTTGAATCGGAGGAGGTCGATTTGGCATCCGAAATGTTCATTGAATTTGACGAGAGCTTGAGACCATGTGAAAACATTGTTGTAAATATCTGGGAGTACTGTGGAGAAGACATCGTTGAGCAACTTGGAACTCGATTCAAGGCCTTTTTTTTGCTCTTTTTTTATTGCAGCGGTCATGAATTTACTTGCAATTAAATTGGTAAGCGCGTGTTTGCTTTCAACTGACTCCTGTGCTTTGAATGCCTCTGCATGATCCCAGACGGCTGAGAATATCTTCAAATTTATTTTCATCTCCGTAGCCACGGTGAAAGTCTTCCAAGCCTCTTTCGGTGAAAATGTACCATGCTGACGATGCATGCAAAACATGAATATGAACAATCTTTCGCCATATTTCAATTTCATGAAGATGATAATTGCGATTGCTTCTTCGAAACTTTCTTCTTCAAGGTCCGGATGCGCCATCTTAAACCAGCGAAATGCATCCATGCTGTCCATTTTATATATGGTTTGATGGTCATATTCTGGATCAAATAATATTTGAACACAGATGTCGAAAACGTCGGCAGATGTTTTTTCTTTGATGAAGTTGTAGAAACTCATGGTTGTGGAGTTTATCTACTCGAGTAGTAAAGTGTATTGTGTATGTGTGAGGATTTTGTATTTTGCGTTGCTGGAGGGAACTGATGTAGAGATTTGGAAAAGGAAAATGAGGGATGAGGAGATATGGAAGCCTTTTATGCACATGGATTCTGGAGACTAGTCATAACCAGAATTAAGATCTGACTCACTTAAGTCATTGTGGAAGGTGGCAAGAATATCTTTGATTAAATCAAAGTGGGTGAGTAGTCATGTACCCCCGAATTTGTATATATTCACTGAAATCATGGTTCATGACAGTACTCATGTCGATTTTCCACTTTCTTTTTGCTGTTGCTGCCAAGTTATTAATACTGAACTCTCGTTGTTTAATACTAGCTCGAGAAGTTGAACTCCTATCATACAAATTGCTTTGAATATATTGAACTTTCCTTCCTTGACTCAACTTCACTCTTCTTTCCCATACAAAAGATTTATCCAAAGATCAAAGTTGATCAGCAGGCGTTCAGATGTAAAATTCAATAACTTTCACGAGTCCGATAATGGTTCGATGGCTAATTACTTGTCAATCAACAGCTTGGGGATGGTGACATACACAAGCCCGCGCCGGCATCACATATCGGATCCAACATATTGGTCCCAGAACACGATGGTGATTCACTGTGGGCTTGAAGTTTTGAACAACGCCACCTGGAAGGCCAAGACGGATACTATTGTAGAATAGTTTTTGATAATGGGCTAAACCATTAGAATATAATGTATATCTGGGCAATAAAGACGGTTGATCTGAATCAAGATCAAGCAATGAAATAAATCCCTTTCATCGAAATAGAACAATACAAGCTCATAGTATGACTTGGAACTTGGAGTTACACTGGTACAGAACCAATAGTAATCAGAGCCTTAGCATACCATGACAGTTTATAACACGTTATTTGGTCCCACTTAAAGCACGTTTTAGTTTTCGACCTCAAGTATACTTGTGAATCAGTCCACTAGCCAATCACTTAGCTCTTCGAGCCCAAGAACAGGAATGTCTCTTGACCAAAATTTGATTTACCATTTCATTTGGCACAAGAGAACCCATAGTCATGACCAAGGTTCTTTATCTTCAAGCCTGACTTTTCACTACTACTCACCAGGAATTCGAAGCTACCAGATCCACATCGAAGTTGGATGAGAACTGAGATGAGCAGAGTATTTAACTTAAGAGGATGCACGAGAGCGGAGTACTCCAATAAGAAAACGGCGTCCTAATATAATTACGGTAACTTCCGTGAACGTTTCTTCATCCAATCAAAATATCGGGCGAACACAATATCAGGTGAATTCGCTTAATCAAGGGCTGGCTAGGAACCGAATGAATTATCATAATTATATTGTGCCAGCAAAACCACCCCCTCTTTTGGCTTTCAACAATTCATGGTACTTCAATACGGCTTATAAGAGCTGGTCAGTATAGATTCAATTTAGATCGATATACTTACATACCCATTTCCCATCCTCCATCCACTTCTGGACCTCAACAACAACTGTCTCTGCGACTCCAACGCATTTCTTTGTGCCAGATTTTTCAGCACCGTGACCAAATTCCTACCAAATCACCTCGCAAAACCATTAATAACACCGCGAAATATCTCTCATCCGTCAAAATGCCAAAACAACCCAAAACCAGCCGTACAAAAAATCTCCAATCCCGCAAGATACTAAACCAGCGGGCTCCTTACGCCAATCTCCGCCCGTTTGCTCCTCGACACGATTCAGTCACGCGGCATGCTAGTGGAAGATTGTTTTCGAATACTGTGGTCGACCGAGTTACGGCTGGAGATCTTGCTGAGACTTATCGATCTACTGGGGGGAATGTGGAGAGACCGACTGGATATGTTGGTGTGTATTTTTGCAATTTGTGATACACGTACTACACTTAATCCTGATACTCGTACTTGGTGTTCTTATTGATTGATAGGGAGACTGATGTGTGGTAGACAAGAGATATACCTCGATGCCGAGAAATGCTTATGGAGCTGGACAGGAGAATTATTATGATGCACAATTCGTTTCTCGGTCAACATTAAATGACTCGGGATCCAGGTTTATTTCACCATATAGAAATTATTACACCTCTGATAATCGGTGGATCCAACCACAATCTCTCCATCAACGTCAACATCAACACCAACCGAACCATCACCGCAAACCTCAACGCCCCAACCTCAGCATAATTACATCACCCACCACCCTCGCCAGGCTCTCAAGCCGCAATACCCACCAATCCCTCTCCCCAACCCCATCCAACTACTCCATCAAATCCGAAAACCAATCCCCACAATCCCATCGAAACTACACCCCCTTTGGGTACCACCCTCAATCATCAGAAGCCAGTCCACGTGCTGACACCGATTCTCCCGCTCCTCGTCCCATCATCCCCAATCATTCCATCCCTTACTCCCGATCCCCCAATTTCCCACCCAGTTTCCCACCCCTGCCCCCTCCTCCTACCCCGCTCTTCCCCTGTGGAAAACCATATCTCGACCCCGCTCCCATCACCCACGCCCTAACCTCGCGTCAATACATCTCCGCCATCCTCTCTCTCCGTCTCTCCACCCCCGATCCAAATCGCTATCCTCTACCCCCCAGATCCGATATGGAAGATGTGGATTTGGGCGCCATGAGGATGGAATGGGTGGAGGATGCTATTCGGTTGGATGGGGCACCCTTGGAAGCGAGGGATTTGTATTATGCGCAGTTTGCGAGGGATGAGTTTTGAGGATGAGGATGAGGATGAGGTTGAGGAGAAGTGATATGATAGGAGGGGTTTTTTAGTCTCTTTAATGGAATGGATGGATGGAGGAGGAAGGGAGGGAGGAAAATTGAAAGTGGTGAATTTTCTCACCTTTTTTTTCGATTTCCGAGGAAATTGGGATTTGATGCTTGAACTCTCGAATTAGCTTTCTTTCTCCTTCTAAATGTACTATACAATTGCCCTCGTCTCCAATCCTATTCTCCTCTCAGGGGATAGGAAGAGATAGAGGGTGGGTAGAGAGAGATATCAATATGAAAGGGATGGATCGTACTTACGGGTGACTAAATGATAGGGAGATATTTTAATAAAGAATCAGTCTATTTTGAACTGTTTTTATCTTGATATTTTGACTTTAGGGAATGTATAATCAGTCCTAAAGGAGATAAATCTCGGTTGAAATTGGTGAGGAACTTGATCATTCTAAAAGAAATTATACATGCATACACGTTATGAATCTAAGATGAACAACCTATATCGCTCACAACTATCTCCGTATGCACATGCAGCAGCTACATATACCAGAAGATATTTGAGCGTTCAAATATTAGTCCACGCATCAAAGAAAATACCGTGTATGATGCACACGAACCAATTTCAATTTCAATTTCGATTCGCGGATGCCCTAAAATATGAAGGGCTCCCGGCTTTTGCAGGTGAATTTGTGGGGGAAATTTTGAAGGGGAAGTCGAGGTTGGTTTCATCTGGATTCAAGAATCATGCTGACGGTGCATGAGTTACCAAGTTATTTTTGTGCAATAGCAAAGATGTTTTGTGTTGGGAAAAAATTATTGGGAAAATATCCGTGAAGCGATATTTAAACTACAAAGTCTCTATCTTAACTGTACCATGATTTTTCCATGGGGCGAACGGGGTTGATGCTGTTTTGTTACAGTCTATGAGGGTCCTGTTGGGTGACCGGGGAGGATTGTGTATGCTTTTAATCCTGAAGAGGTGTAGTTTGTGGTGGCAGTGCTATTGTATTGAGACTATCATTGTCACCATTGGTACCCTTAGTGTTGTAGTCGGCAACATCTAAAGTTACAAATTGCCCATCGACTTTAAAGTTTACATACATATCCAGAAGTATGATATGTATAACCGAGTCCAGTAGTGACATCAACAGATATAATTCGTGACACCATGCTGTTGACAGAACTTAGAAGTTATGTGGGCATTTAGGTAGCTTCTCGAGTCATCTCGTACATACCAGATAATTCTCTCGCCGTCTGGAGAGAATTTAGGAGAATCAAGAGAGGAACTATCCTCGGTCACAACTAGTGAAAAGTCGAATCTATTGGGTTGAGATTTTGTAGACGGAAAGGGTTTGTGTATGTTCCTATTCGGTATCATTGCTATGTTCAAGTCCATACAACATTGTGATTAGAAGGAAGACAATCCATTCTCCATCTGGTGACCAAGAAGGACGGAAGCAATTATCTGGGAGAGCATCATCACCAGCGGTCGTAGGTGTTTTGGTCAGAATAAAGCAGCTTCCTGTGGCGAAATCTTCCAGTCAAATATTTGCCTTCCATTTTCCTTGAAGTGGATAAATAGCCAAGTGTTGTCACTGTTGTGCCATTAGGGCTAAGAATGCCTGTGTTTTTAGAGATAGTATTTCAATCAAAAGCTTCAATTCAGTACTATTAGTCTTAAATAGGTAAAATTACTGATTGTCCACCTCCATTGCGTTAAAATGATGTACTCCTTTGATGGTTTGAGGTTCCCATGATGATTGTATAAAGCGATCTCCTGAGAGAAATCGACTTTCATTTCTGCCGTCCATATTGGCGATATACAAGGTTGATACCGATGTGCGATTCTCTTCGTGAGCACCACACCCTTCTTCCCTGGAGCTTAACCATTACCGGCACGAAGAAAGTGAGCTCTGGGAGTATCAGAGACGCTTCTTCCAGCATAAGGGCAAGCGCTCCTTTTTTCTTGAGCATCAGCATATGGACAAGCGCTGGCTATGGCCCGACCAAATACCATACCAAGGGCTGAAGCTGTAGAGAAAAGCATCTTTCTTTCTTGCCCTTCGGGAAAGACGAGAACGATTGAGGAGAAAGGATGGTATGAGCAGAAAAAGAGGTCTATAAGAAGACGGTATCGACCTTGTATACTTACTCCAAACCATAGACATGAAACTACCATCGATAAAAAGTCATAGATTGGGGACAAATGTTTGATCTGATCGATGATTTGACCATCTGATGATAAAAAATAGTCCATCTGTATGACCAGGTTGTGAATTGGCATATCACATCCACTTTGTTCCAAGTAATCAATGGAAATTTATTAACAATCGGTCTTATAGCAATCTTATCATAAGAGGGTTGTTTCATTCATGAAGGAAGAGCCCCCCAATTAAAAGATGGTACCGTTGGATACCTAGATTGGTCTTATGGCGTTGTTGAAAATTGAAATTGATCGAATATCCGAAGAAACATGCAATCTATCAGGTACAGAGCCATTTGAGCTTTGCGATAGCATCATGCATGATGATTTTGACTTCCTTATTGGCGGCAAAATTGGTGAAAGCCATTCAACGGTAGGTAATCAGGAGCAGGATTCTCGCATCCTGATACAATGATGGTATGAATTCTTTGACCGCAATTGAGAATGATGAACCCGGAGACCTAAATCATAGTCATATATCTAGGGACCGAAAATCCCTAGTAAATACCGATTTCAATGTCAATTTCCAAGTCCTTGATGGAAAGCTGATATTGAAAATTCATATCAGAACCATTATCCGTCATCTAGTCCTACAATGAGTTTGTATCTGAGATCAATATCGCATGTATGCATGGCATGGCATGATACAAGCAGATATTAGATAACAGCCATTCCGTATGCCGTCTCTTACAGATTGATTGTATGTTGATCAAACAAGCATAAGCCATCTATCCAATATGAATAATTTTCATCTTGTAACTAGCAATTGATGAGATGACGAAAGACTCCCTACGCATACAATGAATGGCTTGATACGTTGAAATAAGGTTAAAAGGGGGACGGGATTTATAGACGATTCGTAGGTGGGTACGTACGGGATACGTAGAGCTTCGAAATATTTATCATTATGTTGCGGAGAGAGACTTGGGGAAGATTTAAAGGCATCGAAAGATCTTGGGACTTAAGTAATAGACTTTAGAGTGGTGAGATGATGGTATTATGATTATCCAGATGTAGATGATACTTTTGAAGAGATCTAAAGATGTCTCCAGCTCGTGCCTCAAGCACGTGATATGTATTGAACTTACTTCTCGCAGCTACACGAGCAAATTAAAATTAAAGATGAGCTTTGCGCCATACTTTTTACTATAAATCATCAGTGGCCAACAAGCAGGTCTAAGAAAAGAATGAGGGATGTCTTCTTGAGAGGGGAACCTGATCATTGGCCATTTAATCGAATATCATAGGAGAATTGAATTCGAGAATCGATGCAGCAGGGAAAAAGGCCATGGAAATATTGGAAGAAGGATTCGGGGAGATATAAGTGTGGAAGATGGAAAAGGGGGGCTGAGATGTATATGGGGGAACTTTTCTTCCTGTTTGATGTAGGTAGTGGTGACGAAGTATCTGAACTCTGGAGAGGAAGAGGAAGAGTTGATGCAATGAATGTAATAAGTGTAGATAGATAGATGATTTGTTAATGCTGGCTGACTGACTATTTTGGGATAAGTACTAGGTAGATAGTTATTCGTTATTCTTGGGGGCTGAGGTTTTTGATATGCGGAATACAGAGATATGAGATATGATATAGAGAAGAGATATGTCCTTGGTATTCATGTGTAAGCAATAAGAATTGAATCTTGGGTGATTTTATATTTTATTAATATATAAACGACAAAGTACTACTACTAGTAGACTGACTCTCCGCCGCCATTATATCCCCTCTTCTATTGCGTCAATATGACTTCTTATTATTATGATATAGAAAGCATAGAAAGCATAAGTGCATTTACTTTAAACTAAAAGAGTTTTCATTATTACTCGAGTACTGGTAGGTAGGTATTGGTATTGGTATTGGTATTGGTATTGGTATTAGTATTTTCAAACCTTTAACAATAATCGGGGGTTCACTCTTTCACCCCTTTATCTACAATAAGGGGGCTTTAGCAATTCATCACTTTTTCAGCAATTCGTTATTTTTTTTAGTAGATTTAAATAATAATAAAAATTATGAAATAAATATTAATTTCAATACAAAATAAATCAATTACAATTATAACTAAATATAACCTAAAAATAAAGAAAAGATTTACAAAAACAGTATATTATATAAAACAATTTTCAGAATCAAAGTTTGCAAAAGTAACCCGGAATTTTACTATTTATATTTATTTGTTATATATATGTTTTAAAAGTATTTCTTTATTTATTACTAAAGAAGACTATAATTAAATATTAAATGCAATCTAGGATAAAGCTTTTAAAAATTTCCTTGATTTTTTGATTTATATAGGTTATATTGCTGGGAAAAGTATTATTAAAATAACTACTAATAATATATTAAAATATAATAGTAGTAATTGTTGTTTAAATATATAATAGGCAATTCGCTAGTTAAAAAGAAATAAATACTAGTATAAAGTTTGTAAGAGTAAAACTTTTGTTTAAAAAAGGAAAACTATTAATAATATGAATAATATAAAAAAGCATTTTTAGGATTTTTAGGATGCTATTTTTAAGTATAATATTTGTACTAAAAATATTTAAAATATAAACGAAACTAGCTTTTATATTAAATACTTTAATAATTATATAATATTTATTTATATTATTACTAAGATAATTTACCTTATAAATCTTAATAATAAGAACTATATAACTTTTATTGAAGCTATTTTAATAGTTAGTAAAATTATTCTATTATATTTAATTCTTAAAGGCTAAGTCTTTATTAAAGTTATATTCTATAACGATTTGGATTGAAATACTTTATTTGCTATATCTGCTTTTAGTTATATTAATAATAATATATCCTTTGTTTATATTAAGTATTTTAACAAAATGATTAAGGATATAGTAAAGGGAATTTATAAAATACTAGTTTTTAATAGATTTGGCTTTTATATAATAGATGAGTTATTATATTATTATTAAATATACAAAATAATCCCTTTTTTTATCTCTCCTTATTCATTTTATACTTTATAATTTCTAAATGTTAGAGTATTCTAAACCCTTAAATATTAGTATTAAAAAAAAACTAGTTTTAAAGATTTAATATAGAAACATCAAATTTAATAAAATCGATTTTCTTAATATATACAATAAAATATGCAAAACTATTTTCAAAAAACGAATTATCCTTTTAATATAGAAAAAGTCTAGTTTAATACTATTTAATCTCAAAATAGTTTATATTAAAATCATCAATTTTTATAGTTTTTAATTATTTTAAAAAGCTTTTTAAACATTAAATTCCAAGCCTTTTTAAATTATATTTAAAACATTTGATTATTCAGTATATTCTGTTTATTTAAATTGCTATTTAAACAATTATATTGAATACGATATTTCTTTTACTTTTTTATTTTATAAATTTTAGTGAGTATATTAAGAATTTATTAAACTTTATATTATTTAATTAAGTTTAATATAATAACAAAAGATTAATAAAGTAAAAGTTTATAAAAAAGAACAAAAACGGAAAAAAAAAATAAACAATATATATAATTTAGGGGAATACTTTATAAATATATTAAGGAAAATCAAACTAATTATGTAGAAAAAGCCTTTTAGGAAATAAAAGATCTTAGGGAGAATAAATGATTGAAAAAAGTAGATAAAATTGTTATAATTAAATATACTAAGATTATAAAGTATATAAAAAAGCACTTTGAAAATTGTTTAAATAAGTAATTTAAAATAAAAAAAATAAGGAATTTGGTATATATTAAATTTAAGAAAAAGAGCTTGGCTATTTCAAGAATTAAAAAAAAAGAAAAGTTATATAGTAAGCTATTTATTCATATAGAATACAATATTAATATAAAAGAAATAATATTTAAATAGATATAATAGTATAAAAATAATATAAATTATATAAATAAAAAAAGCTATAATATTATTAAAATATTTATTAAAAAAACGAGATATTAACTATTTAAATATTATTATAAAGGCTATATTACTAAAGTTGATAGTAAAGATTTAAAAAAAATAATTAAGATTTGAAATAAATAAAATATAGTAATTTCAAAAGTATAATTTGTTATAGAATTAATAAAAGTAGAATAAAGTTATAGTAGTTTGAAAGGTAAAGGTTGGGTTTTAACAAAACAACAATAAGGTAAACTATAATTTTTATTGTACTTCTAAATACATTATACCCCTTGAAATTTGTAGGAGTATAAAAAAATATACAATTAATTATATTCAATTTATTAGGTACAGTTTGTACTATTTTCTATAATTCTATTTAAGTATAATATAGAAAGTACTAAAAAAAGTAACGAATTACTGAAAAAGTAACGAATTGTTAAAGCCTCTTTATTAGTATAATAAAGGGCGGTGAGGATTATAGCCCCCGATTATATATAATATTATGTATTAAGTTATGATTCGTTCAATAGTTGGCTGATTTGAATGATATATAGATTCGATGTTGTAAAAATAAAAATTCACTTAGTCAGCAAGAATATATATATATATATATATAAGTATATATAAAAGCTAAGGAATTAAACGAGAATAATCCTTGTAATAATTTTTATGCCAATTTACAATAACCCCTTCAAAATTTCCTTTTTCCCTTCTTTGTCATCGTTATATAAAAACAAAGATATAAAAAAAAAGGGTTCTTCCTTTAATAATTTAACTTAAAAAGGAAAAAAAATAAGAAAAAGACAGATTTCTTTATTAAAGAAACCAAATACTTAGTCCGCCACTTATATCAATCATAATAATCTTAAATCGAATCAAGATTCACCATTAATCGCATTTTCTCCACTTCTTTCACCGCATTGATTACCTACCTACTTACTTACCTACTTAGTAAATAATTTCTGACGCTAAAGCAAAAAATTTCATTCCCACAAAATCCTTATCGAAAACAACTATTTCACAACCCCTCGCATCTCTCATCTACTTTCCTCCCTCTTCCTCTTCTTCTTTTTTTTTTTATGCCTTCTATCGACGAAACATTATCACCATCTTCTTCTTCAATAAATACAGGAAAGATGGCTGAAAATAAGAACTCGATCAAGGTCTTAGATGACTTAATGTCGAAATTATCTGTTTCGAAAGAACAGAACGACGTTAATGCTGCCACTCATAACCTCGCCATTTTCATCAACGGTCCCATCGAAGAGAATGATGCCCCCACCAAGTACGTATTCAGTCATTCAATCTTCAACTCTTTATCAAAAGAGGAGGATGGGGATCATAAAGAGTTTAATATGTGTCAAAAAGACCGTGTTCTTGAAATGCCTTGACCCATTTTCATGTGTAGATGTGGCAATCTTACCATCGCAGTCGCACCTTTGAATTTTGATGATACAATTTTTTTTCAACTTTACCCAAGCTAACGATGTGTCCTTGCAGAACCGTCGAGGCTTTGAAGAAGCAATTGGCAAACAAGAAAGATGCCAATGTTAGAGAACGCGCTCTCAATGCCATTCAGGCAATTGCTGAGCACTCCGAAGTCTCTGCCTCCGTCGAACCATACCTCACCGTCCTCCTCCCATCCGTCCTTGCCGCCGTTGGTGACAAGATGGTCCCAGTCAAGAACGCTGCACAGGCTGCCGCTGTCGCCATTGTTAAGGCTGTCAACCCCAATGCCGTCAAGGCAATCCTCCCACCGATCATCAACTCCATCCTTACCGCACAAAAATGGCCTGAAAAGATGGCTGGTCTTGATTGTATCGAAACTCTCGTCGAATCAGCACCAACTCAATTGGCTATTAGAGTCCCGGATCTTATCCCAGTCGTTTCCGAATCAATGTGGGACACCAAGCCAGAAGTCAAGAAGAGAGCATACGGTACCATGGAGAAGCTCTGCGGACTGATCGTCAACAAGGATATCGAGCGTTTCATTCCAGAGTTGATCAAGTGTATCGCCAAGCCAGAAAACGTCCCGGAGACGGTTCACTTGCTCGGTGCCACCACTTTCGTTACTGATGTTCACGAGCCAACTTTGGCTATCATGGTCCCTCTTTTGGATCGTGGTCTTAACGAGCGTGAGACTGCCATCAAGAGAAAGTCCGCTGTCATTGTTGACAACATGTGCAAGTTGGTAGAGGACCCCAACATTGTCGCTGCTTTCTTGCCAAAATTGATGCCAGGTCTTACCAAGAACTACGACAACTTGGCTGATCCCGAAGCTCGTGAAAAGACCAGGCAAGGTCTTGAGACCCTCAAGCGTGTCGGTGCCGTTGGTGCTGATGGAAAGATCCCAGAACCATCAAATGCTGGTAACGTCGCTACCGTTGAGGCTATCCTGAAGCAAATCCTTAGCTCCAACAAGAGTGCTCTCAAATTCGAGCCAATCATCACATACATCTCCGCCGTCGCTGGTCAACTCATTGACGAGAAGGTTACCGACAACGACAGCTGGACTTCCAACCTCAAGCCATTCGTCGTCGCAATTGCTGGTGAGAAGGATGCTCAATCAACTGTTGACGAACTCCGCAAGCGTGCCTCCCCAGGTGCCGAGGCTGAGGATGCTGAAGAAGCTGATGATGAGGAAGGCGAGGATCTTTGCAATTGTACCTTCAACTTGGCATACGGTGCCAAGATTCTTCTTAACAACACCCATCTCCGTCTCAAGCGTGGTCAACGATATGGTCTTTGCGGTCCTAACGGTTCCGGAAAGTCTACTCTCATGCGTGCTATTAACAACGAGCAAGTTGAGGGTTTCCCCAAGAAGAGTGAGGTCAAGACTGTGTTCGTTGAGCACGATCTCGACTCCGCTGATACTGAGCAAACCACCATTGCCTGGACCATGAAGAAGCTTAAGGAGGTCGGTGTTGAGACTTCTCAAGAGGAGGTCGAGAAGCAATTGTCAGAGTTCGGTTTCACCACAGAGATGACCAACAACTTGATCACTGCTCTTTCCGGTGGATGGAAGATGAAGTTGGCTCTTTGCCGTGCTGTCTTCGAGGCCCCAGATATTCTCCTTTTGGATGAACCTACTAACCATTTGGATGTCAAGAACGTCAAGTGGCTCGAAGATTACCTCACAAACTCCCCCTGCACATCCATCATCGTTTCCCACGACTCCGGTTTCTTGGACAACGTCTGTCAACACATCATCCACTACGAGAAATTCAAGCTCAAGAGATATCGTGGTAACTTGAAGGAGTTCGTCAAGAAGTGCCCACAAGCCAAGTCTTACTACGAGCTTGGTGCTTCCGACATCGAATTCAAGTTCCCGGAGCCAGGTTTCCTCGAGGGTGTCAAGACCAAGGCTAAGGCCATTGTTCGTGTCAACAAGATGTCCTTCCAATATGAGGGTACCCCCAAGCCACAAATTTCAGACATCACCTTCCAAGTCTCTCTCGGTTCCCGTATCGCCGTCATTGGTCCTAACGGTGCTGGTAAATCTACTTTGATTAACGTTCTTACCGGTGAACTTATCCCAACTGAAGGTGAGGTCTACACCCACGAGAACATCCGTATCGCCTACATCAAACAACACGCTTTCGCCCATATCGATCACCATCTTGAGAAGACCCCATCCGAATATATTCAATGGCGTTTCCAAACTGGTGAAGATCGTGAAACTATGGACAGAGCCAACAAGATCATCACTGATGAGGATGAGAAGGCAATGGACAAGATTTACAAGATTGAGGGTACTCAACGTCGTGTTATCGGTATCCACTCCCGTCGTAAGTTCAAGAACTCTTACGAGTATGAATGTTCGTTCGCTCTTGGAGAGAACGTTGGCATGAAGAACGAGAGATGGGTTCCTATGATGACTGCAGACAACGCCTGGATTCCACGTACTGAGATTTTGGCTTCCCATCAAAAGATGGTTGCTGAAGTTGATCAAAAGGAGGCTCTTGCCAGTGGTCAATTCAGACCTCTGGTCAAGAAAGAGATTGAACAGCACTGCCGTAACTTCGGTTTGGATGATGAGTTGGTTTCTCACTCCCGTATGGTCGGTCTTTCCGGTGGTCAACGTGTCAAGGTCGTTCTGGCTGCTTGCTCGTGGCAACGTCCTCATTTGATCGTTCTTGACGAACCTACCAATTATTTGGATCGTGACTCCCTCGGTGCCTTGTCAAAGGCTCTTAGGAGCTTCGAGGGTGGTGTTATCATCATTACTCACTCTGCTGAGTTCACAAAGGATATCACTGAGGAAGTATGGGCTGTAATCGATGGAAAATTGACGGCAAGCGGACATAACTGGGTGTCAGGTCAAGGTTCTGGACCAAGACTTAAGGGTGATGATGCTGATGAAGAGGATAAATTCGATGCTATGGGTAATAAGATTGTTTCAACAAAAAAGAAGGCTAAGCTTTCATCGGCTGAGCTTCGCAAGAAGAAAAAGGATCGTATGGCGAGAAGAAAGAGAGGTGAAGAAGTTTTCTCGGATGAGGATGAGTAGATGAAGAAGATGAATAGATTGCCCCTGAACACGTTGAAGATCAAAAGTTCAATATGAATAGAATAATAAAAAAGTATCTTTTCCAATAATGTACTTTCAAAACCAAGTGCTAAAGGAATGGGTTTCTCAAAGAAACAATTTGACTCGAATGAGAAATAGAGAAGTAATCAATAAAAATTGAGAAAGAGGAATCGGTAAGGAAGGTAGGTTAGGAAGATGTAGGATTTAGTGCAATATAGGATTATAGGGGGGTTTAAATGAAAGGCTAGTAAAATGTACCGGTATGATTGAGGGCAATATAGGTAGATAGGCTTTTTAGGGGAAGGAGTTTCTTGTAATAATTAGGTTTCTATTTGTGTGGTTTATTTATCTATGAATCATTCTGTCAGGTAGGTAGGTAGGTAGGTAGGTGTGGTACTCCTTCTACAGCAAGCAGAGCGAGGCTTGCACCGCGACGACGACTTACAATCTCTTGGAAAAATGAGCACCGAATTAATTTATGATATTACTACGAAGTAATTAGGCTTGATTCCACCCTATGGTTCAAATGTGGTATTTGGAGATTTAAACAATAAATCTCTTAGTATTAATAAGGACCTACACCACACTCACATTTAATTTCTACTCGGCTGGAAAACCTCCACCTCTAAGTTGTGGAAAGACAGCGCCTCCCCTTCAATGTCCACCTTATAAGCAGAACATCAACGGGAGAGGAGCGATAAAGCCCCCCTTCAACTTCCACCATACAGGCAGAGGGTCAATGGGGTAGCAAAACAGAAGCCATAGTACATAGCAACCAAAGATAATCATAACCAAAAACTGGCTACCAAATCTTCAACTCTAAAGTCGGATGCACATTGCATTTGACTAATCGACATTACGCCTGCCCATTGGCACGCTCTTTGATGATTTTCCTAGAGCAAGAGCAATTCCTACAGAGAATCTCGTCTAACCCAGCTACAAAGTTACTTCGTGGTAACCAGTTCCCGGATCCTCTGTATGTCCCAAGAATAATCATCAAGATACCCTCGAGAAGAGTGAGATGACCGTTTGCCACTGCAAAATCGAAGGTTGCCCAAACATGATAGTTTGAGGTCACAATCTCCTTGCACATTTTTAGATACTGAGCACTTCGCTCTGTCCCAGGTAAAGACACTGGGTCCAACCGTTCTTCCATTTTATTATGATGACCGACGCGGTTGCTTATCCTTGCGCTCGATCCATGCAACGTATTGTTCCAATTTGGAATCATCTCCACATGCCGAATCTACCGCAATGCCACCATAAATGCCTAGTACAAGAAGGTCTCGCCAATCTTCCCATGGGCTCATAAAATCCTCTTCGGACTAGGACATCTTTCCAAGAAATGCTTGATTCTCGAGGCTCATGCACCCACCCGACAAAACAATCTCATCGAGAAAGAGACGGTACGCGAGGAACCACGCTAGCTAGCACAACCAAACAAAGGTCCTGCTTCTCTTATTTCGAGGGACGGCAAAATAAACTATCCTCAAGAATAGTCTTGCCTTCACTCTCTCTGGATTAGCTCCAGAGTTCTCTCCAAACGGTGGCGGAAAAGTTTTAGGTCAAGGGTTCCGGGCCAAGACTTAATGGTGATGATGCTATGCTGATGAAGAGGACAAGTTTGATGCCGTAATTAAGTAAATTTTCATTTTTGGACATATGTAAAATCACTAACTCTTTCGTGTTTTTGGATGGGTAGTAAGATCGTCTCGACCAAGAAGAAGGCGAAGCTCTCTTCTGCTGAACTCTGTAAGAAAAAGAAGGACCGTATGGCCCAAATATTAAAGCTATTTTGAATATTGTAATTATGTAAATACTTCAAATTGATTAATCATTTTGAACAGAATGAATGTTTCAAATGAATTGAATGATTAAAAGTTTTGTATTGTGGGATTGTAGTTTAGACTATTGGAAATACCATATAGGTATAGATCACCCTTTTGGATGAGGGGGTTGGATACCGTGCAGTATACTGTGCAGAGATGCTATACATGTAATGAGAATTAGGTTAAGTTTCACTTGATTGAAATAAATATTGAATTCACTATAGAATACAACACAAGAGTACTATATCAAAGCTATGAAGATACGAATGATAAATGAGATAAATGAGATGAATGAATGTATGATATTGTTGTGTAGGTTTGATATGTAGATTTGATATATAGATTTGATATGTTTGAACAAAATGACTAGAAACACTCAATACCGCAAACAACCGATCGAGATTCGCCTCTTCGCAAACTACCGGTATACAGATTCCAGATATGTAAATTCCAAAATAGAGACCGACAATCATCTGCATGGCAAACCAATGGATCATTAGTAGACTGTACGAATCGACCATCCCACAGCCAAAACTCTAGCGACAATAAGGAATAATCCCGCCAGTGCATAAGAGAGACCAGCAAAGACAATCACCCACGTATAATCACCACTACTAGCCGTAAGAATTTGTCCCGCGATCGGTAAGCCGGTCAAAGTACCAAATGCAACGACCATCCAGCATGTAGAATAATAGCGACCATAATTTTCCGTCTTACACATTTGTCCCACGCATACTGGACTTAGACTCAGATTACTACCGCTGACGATTCCGAAGATGATGGCGAAGACGATGGCGATGGCTGTAGAGTTTTCGGCTGGTAACCAGAGGGCTAGACATGCTATTACGCAGAGACTGACGGAGAGAATAAGGGTATTTAGACGACCGATAAGATCTGCTGCCCATCCTGCTCCGAATCGACCAAAAAATGAACCGGCATTGAGAATGGCGACGATGTAAAAACCGAATGATGATGATTGACCGTGAGATACGACATAAGGTGTAATGTATGTCAGAGGGACAAAAATACCCCATTCGAGGAGGAAAATGGCGATGGTGATGAAGAAGAAAGGTGGATCCTTGAAGGCATTTAGATCTGGAAGAATACTTCTAATGCTAGGGAGTTTCTTTCTGGGAAGACGACTTTGAACCAGGAGGTTTGCGAGTATGAGAAGGATGAGGAGGATGAAGCCTAAGATTCGAGTGGCCCATGCAAAACCTATTGTAGGGAAGAGACGTTGTAACATGAGGGGAAATATGACTCCACCAATACTTCCAGCCGTCATGGCAATACCGGTGGCGTTACCTCTCTTGACGAGGAAGTAATGACCGATTGCAGCGATACATGGAGTATTTACCAAACATCCACCAATACCATTAAGGACACTATATACCACAAAGAAGTGCCAATATTCTAAACCAATTAGTATAGTAAAATTAAGTTGATGGGATGAGCGTAACGTACGAGTACATAGTCCAAGCAACATCATGGATAAAACCAACAAGATACTTCCACTAAAGATCAACACTCTTGGTCCATATGCATCAAAGATAGGACCAATGGGGGCACCACAAAAGAATGTCAAAAAGAGTGACAATCCAAAGATCCACCCAATTTGACCGGAATCATAATCCTTCAATTGATGAGTACTAAAGTACTCGAGTAGAATACCACTGCAATTGAGAATTCCAAAGACTGAAAATGAGCCACAGAATGATCCCACAACAACCGACCAACCCTTCAAACCCCCTTCAGGAAAATCATCCTTCTCATCCTCCGCAACTGAAGATTCATCAGAGGGCGAATCTGAAGCATTTCGAACAATTCCTTTCTCGAGATTCTCGTTGGGGGGTGTTGGGTTTCGCGTATCGTCGTCTAGATTTTCCGAATTAGACAAATTCAAATCCGAATTTGCCCGGGATTTTTCAAATTTTTCATTTATACAATCGTTTGCACAAGAGGCAGTGACGTCGCGGTTTTTTAGGCAGCTTTCCTCTGCATAGTTGTTCGCATCCGCTGGCATTCGCCTCACTCTATGGTGAAATTGGATAACAATGAGGAGATATCAAGAAACGTGATTGCTTTGGAAAAAAGAGGATGTGAAGTTTCAAGAAAAAGAACAACAAGAAGCGGTGGAAAGGTTAAAGAAGTGGGGAAAGACTTTTGCAGGCTTTCCTACTTCCAGAACAGGATTCGGCCAATTCCGAAAATGGGGGGCAATTTAGCCTATGGGATCTTCATGTTATTCACGTGATATTGAGTAGATATCGAGAAGGATGATCGCGCTGTAAGAGTAGCTCGTTCTATTAGTTGTCATTGTCTTGCTTTAGTTTGTGATATTGGCATTTGTGTGAACTTTGGTTGAGCGGACTGGAATAGTATCCAAATGAGCGTATGAGCGTATGAGCGAAGGGGTTCGGGCAGTATCTAGGTCACCAGAAGACCCATCTCGAAATTCCCCCACCCATCATACTTCCTCAAATCATGCCAAGTTACGTTAAACTCCGCACAGAAGTGATACCACATCTTTAAAGGTTCAAAATTGGGAATAAATCATGAATTGGACACTAAATTGACTCCAAATCCGCAGAACGTTCACGTGATATCAGTGAAATTATCCAAATGTTGAGCAAGAAATCCAATGTATTATCAGAAAGTTGTAACAAGATGAGTCTTGCCCCGCTGTAGACTTATTTCATTGAACAAAAGAATGTGCGTTGTGAAAGTCTTCATTTTCTAGCGACAGTTGTTGTAACCTAGGTATCATTGACACCAGAAGTTTGATACTGGTAGTGGTTTATAGCCGCGATGACATAAATACTCGTACATTTAGCGCCATGTATGTTCGGTATGCCTCGGTGCATTTAGCAGTCAAGACTCAAGATAAAAGGTATCTGTATGGGGATTGTGTATTTTGTCTGTCACGTAGCTGATCGGATAACAAGAATGTACCCCTCCGAAAACATGCGTGCTATTAGCGGATTCAGATGAACCTATCAGATCGATGTGTAGTCTTTGAATATCTTGATATTGTTGTTGATAGCTATTAGCACGAGGGAGGATCTGCAACTCTCAGTACGTATTAGCAGCGGAGAAAAGGGATATAAGGGATATAAGGGCAAAGCAATGGCCAGTATGCATTTCGGCCGGAAATCAAACCATTTTTGGATTCACGCAGTTAACTTAACTCCTTTTATAGGTCATGGTTTTGATGTGTATGTAAAGGCCGGTGTTAAGGGCTTAGTGAGTATGAAATAAATGCGGAGAAATGCTTAGAAATAGTTAGTTCTTTCAAGGATGAGATCATAAGGTTAACGTTACTTCCAAACTCAAATATAAAAACCCCCATTTATTCCCCAATTGACGTTGAGATATCCAGAACAAACAAATAAGACACTTCTCATCTTGTCTTTGATTGAAATAGAAACAATTTCTTTATAAAAAACCCACCAAACAAACACAATGGCATTCGCCCAACCCCCAGCTCCAAAGACCGCCCTTGGTCACTATAGAATGCTTTCACCCACAGCAGCCGTTAGAGTAAGTCCTTTGTGCCTGGGAGCCATGAATTTTGGACATGCATGTAAGTACCCTTCACACTCTCCAAATCCAATAATCACTAAAACTTTCCAGGGGAGAGTTTCATGGGAGTTTGCGATCAAAAGCAATCCGAAGAGATGTTAGATTTCTTCTATGAATCCGGAGGAAACTTCATCGACACAGCCAATCTTTACCAAGCCGAAGAATCCGAGAAATGGCTCGGAGAATGGGCTGAAAAGCGTGGCGTTCGTGATCAGCTTGTTATCGCCACCAAGTTCACGTCGAGTTTTCGAGTTGGTCATGGAGATGAGGAGATTTTGATCAATACCATGGGAAATGGAACGAAATCCCTCCACCTCTCCCTCGAAACCAGTTTGAAGAAGTTGAGAACATCGTACATCGATCTCCTCTACGTCCATTGGTGGGACTTTACTTGTTCAATTCCAGAACTCATGCAGTCTCTCAATGCATTGGTTTTATCGGGAAAAGTTCTCTACCTGGGTATCTCGGACACGCCAGCTTGGGTGGTGTCAAAATGCAATCAATACGCTCGTGATCATGGATTCCGTCAATTTTCCGTATATCAAGGACGTTGGTCGGCCGAGATTCGCGATTTCGAACGTGATATTATCGCCATGGCTGAGGATGAAGGCATGGGATTGGCTCCTTGGGGTGCATTGGGAGGTGGACACTTCAAGACTGATGAGCAGCGCAAGTCTGATGAGGGTCGAAAGATGAGTGAACCAACCGAAGCCGCCATCAAGGTATCTAAAGTTCTGGAGAAGATTGCCAATGAGAAGGGGACGATCATTACTAGTGTTGCATTGGCATATGTGATGAGGAAGGCGAAGTATGTGTTTCCGATTGTTGGAGGAAGGAAGATTGAGCATTTGAAGGGAAATATTGAAGCTCTCTCATTGGAGTTGAGCGACGATGATGTTAAGCAGATTGAGGATTCTAATGCGTTTGATGTTGGATTTCCTATGAATTTTCTAGGAGGGCCAGCTGGTGTGAAGAGTCCAGGTGATGTCCGGTTGACTCAAATGGCTGGTGTAACAGATCATATTCAACCATCCAAACCAATACCACCTCATAAGCAATAGGAGGTTCGAAGAAGGAATGGTAGTATATAGCTATATAGCAAGAAAAATAAATAGAAAAAGAAAAAGAGATACTCTTTAATTTCATGTTCTACATATTCGTTGCTACCAATTGCATACTTGCGGCCTTTCAATACTACCGTATTGACTATTCCACATACACATATCATTTCCAGAATGGTGTTCAAAATAGATGCAAAAGAAATAAACATACAACAGTAGGGATTCGCTGGTGGTCACCCACCCAACTACTAATCTACCGATCTGAAGCTTGTGTATGGCAGAGCGGACGGGATGCCCAATTCTCTTCAGTCTATGGTCGTATGTGATAGATTATGGTGTAGTATGGGTATATATTTGGGATGATACTGACTGAATGTTGATATCTCTTAGGTGATTAGTAAGAATAAGCAGTACCTACCTACCTAAACCTATTTTGAACATTATAATTATTTCAATATTTCAATTTAAGTGATAAGTATTCAGAATTCTCGTCTATTTCACGTTCCCCTATTCTTCCGAGTTCTATGGATACTGTACCTGTTTACACATACTCTCATCTTATTAGATGCGGATATGTTTATTACTTTCCTACTATTCAACCACCAATCCCCACAAGGCCCCACATCCTCATCCATCTACAACAAATTTGCCGTCTTATTCTTCAAGAGATTTCCACTCTTAATGAACAAAGTAAAAATATGACCAATCCCAACCACAAATGCTAAACTTCTAGTCGCAGCCGCACCCTGGCTATCATTATTGATATAAAGGATATTGTATACGACTCGACTGATCAAATATCCTCCAGCAAGGGTGTTGAGCGTGGAATGGGAAAGGCCGGCGACATTTCCTGCTACGATGGCTGAAGCGAAGAGGGGCACGTTTTCGTAGCCGTTGGCTCCGGCGGCGTGTGCTCGTTGTATGCGGTTCTTTTGCTGGGAGAGGGAAAGGGTTAGTTGGTGGGGCTTTGGATTGATGGATGAGATGTGGCGAGGAAGAAAGAAGGAGGGTTGAATTTGAGTTGGATGAGAGGAATACAGATTACGTACGGCTTGGGAGATACTTTGATCAGCTTCGAGACTTTTGGGGAAGTCTCGAGGAGATCGATTATCGAATGATTTTGATGCCGTGGCGGCGTATACATGAGCGATGTGGGCGAGTAGCCATGCGGTGGGGATCTGGATGTGTTTGATTTCAGTCAGGCAAACTCGGCATCTTTAAGATATTCATGGTGTGGGCTGTTCTTACACTGTAGATGGAAAAGTTGCGGGTTGAATCGAAGAGGCCAGACATTGTGTGTAAGTACTTTATTTTGATCGTTTGGGAATATGAAGTAAAGTTATTTCAGAACTATGTTGTCGAGAGCGGTTGTTGACGAACGATGAGCGCAAAAACTTTAGAGCTTGGTTCCAAATACCTTTAGTTTCATTTCTTAAACGTCATTATTATTTACTAGAAGTTTACTAAGAGGAAACTAAAGATCGGCCGTGGAACTTGACCCGATCTGGTATAATGTGGTACTAGATCTGGAAGCTAAGGATTAGGGTTTCGGGAAGTAGTCTACTGGGTCAGAGTGTTACCGAAGTCGATTGATCAAGTCACTCAATTGAAATTTGGATACTGTTGCATGCTGATTCGGATAGCAACCTTTTTAGGTTTCCAATACCAGTACCGTCTCTTCAAAAACTCCCAGAACTTCTTGTTGGCCTGACCAGCGAACTAGACCTATCTAATTAGCATCTCATCCGCTATATAGCTATTCTCGGTCTCCCCCTAATGAACGCTTGCAGATTTGTTAAGGAAGACTTTCTGCTTTTGTGATGGACACCAAGTCTTCAAGTCACTCCTCCTCATATTTTGTTGAGCGCCAGTGCCATGTTCGACCACAAATACCTATGAAACCAAGTTAATTGTGCAAAAGGCTCAAGATACGATTAAGATGAAGATCAGACTCACAATGTAGATAACCACAGCAGATCTCCCTATCTTTAACGAAAGTGGGTACGTTACATCCTGGACACAGTTTGGATGTGCTTCTAATCAACTCTCTCGACTCTGGTGTGCGCTTTATGCTGTGATATTGTGCACAAGTCATTTCCTCATGCCAAGGTTCTTGACATGCAAAGCACGTCTTGAATTTGCACACATGACATGCAATTTTTGGGGTCTTCATGTTCTCGTCGTGGACTTGACCGGTGCCGCATCCAGTAGGATTTAAACACCATCGAAAGTTCGGCAGGTCGCGGAGGTGGAGGGTTGAGATGTATTTATTATATCTATTCATACATATGTTAGCTTGAATGATGATGTAGGTATTGAGGCAATATAAATCAAATCATACTTCGCGAGTAATTCACCCGTCACAAATTTCTGCACTATCTCAGGCTTCATCACCTTGTCGGTCCCAGAAAAGGGACAAAGAACTTTCTCCCATCGATTTATTTCCAAGCTGGTCCTCATAGCTTGGGACAGACAATCCGTACATATATCTGTGTCATGTACACATTTGCCCCCAAGCCTCTTTCGAAACTTCGTCGCTGGAAAGGTTTCTAGACATATTTCACATTCCTTGTCCTCTTCTTCCTTTAGAAACTCTCCATCTTGATCTTCCGGCTGTGGACCTTCTCTGATGGCGGCTCTAGTGATGGGTATATTATGACCAAGAAGTTGAGCTACTGCCCTTCTTTCTTTATCTGTTCGAGCTTGTTCGATTCTGACTAGTTTTTGCAAGAGACTAGCTCGCGATTCGCGTTTTTTAAAGGTGCTTTGTTGGTGAAAGATGGAGAGTATGTGTTTTATCAGGGATATATTGTATGCGGAAATGGGGTGAGAGAAGATGGTTGGGGGGAGGGAAGGATTGGGTGGTTTGATTGCTGACTTGGATACTGGAGTTTTGCGAGCCATTTTGGTTGTTTAAATGGTCTTGAGTGGTTTGAAGGTGAAGATTGCTATGTGAGAGCATTTTGTCTCTATCCGGATATCTTACATCTTGCCTAAGCGAGTTTTTCGAGGTCTCAAGGACTGACTTCAATCTTCTACCTAGTTCCCTCGTATTGTTTTGTAACCTGCCGACCACTAATAGGCTTGTAGCGTGTTTCTTCCACCTAAGTTTAGGACTTCGTTCCAATCCCTAATGGTTTTAACATATTTTTTCCTCGCTCAACTTTGATAACATGGCATAATCACCAAGTTATCAAGACCGCAAAACTGCTGACTTTGTAAGCGAATATCTTTCGTTTCCAGCTTTCTCGTTCGATATTGGCAACTAGTATTTGCTAAAGCAGTCTATTTATCTTGCAAACTTTTTTTGCCAATGCTATGACCCTAAACTTTTCGTTTTGCACTGGGGATCTCCTTCCCGAGTCCTGAGTTAAATATTCGATTTCGTCGAATACGCGAATATGACAAACTAGGTCTCACTCCATCCAAACAAACCCTTACACCCACCTGCCTCTGCATACACATAGTAACCAAACTCCAAATATCTAATCCCTCCTCTCCTCCTCTCATTACCCCCACAATCCACTCAATACTCCACTCCTCCATCACCATTACCAATGTCCCCTCCTCTCACTCTCACTCTCACTCTCGCCCAACCGATCCGGACTCCGCAAATCCGCACTTCCTGATCCCCCCTCCTCCCTCGCTACCCTCTCCGTTCCCCATAAATGTCGATAGGATTGATAGTGATCGTTCCAGTTGTAGATTGATGGCGATGTATAAGGTGTATGAGATGGGTATGGACTATGGTATTGTGTCCGAGATATCAATGGCGTTGAAGTATGAAGGGGAGATGCGGTAGGTCGATCTGTGTGCGGAGTATTCATATTGCTATGACCATTCCGAAAAGCAGCGTATGTATCTCTCCTCGTTACATTCCCACTACTCAAATTACCCCCGGTTTCGCAACGCTGCTCGATATTGTTATACTCCATAGGTTCATTTTCATGGTTCTCATGAATCCCATTTCTTTCATGAATCTCATCCCTCAGCTCATTCCTCGCCTCAGACAAAATTGGAAGCAACTCTACCTTTCCCAGCCCCCCAATATTACCCCTCCGTTTTGCAAGAGGCATTTCATCTTCCGAATCCTCATCATCGCTATTTTCATCAAAAGCGCTTCGTTCCGAAGACGTGGAGGAGAATGAGGAGAATGAGATGCGTTCGAGTTTAATGGTTGGTGAGAGGGTTTGGGATGTTGGGGTTTGGGGGAGGGTGTTGTGTTCGTGTTGGATTTGGGATTGGGGATGGTGACATTGGGGTTGTTGCTGGATTAGAGGGTTCGTACTTGTCTTTGTTTCGAATCGAGTTTCATTGTTCATGCTCGATCCCTCGGATATTCCTGGAGTTTGTTGGGTTTGAGTTCCATCTGTATCCGCATCCGCTTCCCCATCGGCATCAATATCAGAATCCGAAAACTCTCTCTTCCTCTTCTCCTCTTCCATCTCCGATAAGATTCCTTCTCTCTCCAGCTTCTCTTTCCCATCTTTTCCCTCTTTCCTCTCCCCCTTCACCCTGTTTACCCTCTTTTGCTTCCTATCCTTCTTCTCCTCTTTCCCCTTACCATTCTCCTTCTCCTCACCCCCACCCAAATTCATATTCACATTCGAACCAATAACCCCCTTTTCAATCTGTCGCTTGAGTCTCGTATATCGCATACGGGCCGCGGGTGGTTTGAGATTGGTTGTTGCGCCTACGGCTGCGAAGTCGATCTTTTTTAGGGAGAGGGGGGTTAGTTGAGTTTTTGGTTTGGTTTGTTTACGGGGCGGGGTGGGATGAAATAAGAGAATGGGATGAAAGGATGGGAAAGAATTCAATGGACAGGGGGAATGAGAAACATAAAAAGAGCATTTCAACTCACGCTTTTCATATCCGATTTTTGCAGACAAATATACAAGAAGACGAGATTCTCATCAAGCTGGATTTTTGACGGCATCTTTGCTCTTCTCTTTCTCCCTTCGTTATTTTTGAATTAGAATATCTTCTCAAGCACCAATTTGTACCTGTTATGGTTATCAAAATGCAGTACCAGGATGTAATACCTATGTACAAGAAGGTAACATGAGAATAAAATATGAGAGAATATCAAGAGGAAAGAAAAATTTGGTGTGGGATAAGAGAAGTTTGGTGTCTTTATGCAAACAAGAATGATGAAAGCGAACTGTGGATAGATGAATGAAACGATGGTGTTCTGGATATGTTTTTGAGTTTTGATTTGATATGCTATGCTGTTCTGGAATGAATGTGGGACTCCGGTGTTTGCTGAAGAGATGGTGTTGAAAGTGCTTTGCTGTGGGTGGTCTTTGAAGTTTCATGGAGTGTGGGATGCATCGGGCTGTTTGTGATGCTTTGATTTGTGGGTTTGTGGTTGATGATAAAGGGAGCTTTCATGGGGACTCTGGGAGAAATTGTTCTGTAAGAAACAGGTGTGAAGGGCGCAGCGGATGATGCGCATGCTAAACATTAGACAAGAAAAACAAGGATGTATATAGAAATTGTAAGGAAGAATGCGCGATTTTGTATGAAGATAAACCATGCCAGTGTTGTATTCATTCAACTTAAATATCGAAGCCTAACTTCAAAAGATCACGAGAAACTCCTCGCTTCCATGCAATAAGATACTAAATCCTGTAACGCCTTAATCACCCTGAGCCAATGTTGACCATTCGTTACTCTCTTTTCTAATCCCCAAGAACTCCTGTTTCAAATGCCCGAGAAAGAAATGAAAATCTGGTTTCATCGTCTGAATTTCATATCTGCAGTTTCCTTCAATGCTCCAATAAGAACTCGATGTGCTCCCAAAGCTGCTTGTACCGCATTCTCCGTGAGTTCTTCGTAAGATGGATCATCAGTATTAGACTCGGTCGATTGCCCAATATCTCCTTTCAGCCAAAGGTCTGTGATCTCGTCTCGAGCTGGAAGATATGCCACAATACATGCGGCTAGAATTTCCTTATGTTCAGATGGTACTGGGTCTAAGACCAATGATGTAGAACCCTCCTCCTCTGAATTCGCCGGCGAACGTACCAATGCGGCGACTCCTCCAGAAACTACATCGACGCAGTCAATTCCAGCATCCGCAATAGCTGCAGAAGCAACTGTAATACATCCACTGAGTACACTCATCATACCCCATCCACCCGCAGTCGACGAACCAAAAGATTTATCATCACCCCACCAATGATCCTCTTCGCCTTCGAGAATAGTAATATTAACTTCCACTCCACTCTTGGGCCATCTATCACCGATGATAACCCCCCTCAATGCGGTTTCTAAATGTACTCCAAGATCCCTTTCACTTGTATCTCTAACATACCCCCGTCTCCTTCTCGCAGCAAATGGCGCATATTTGACATGAGTCTGCAGAATCATATGTGGTGAGAATGCGGCAGATTTAGGTAATGGTCGAGGACCATGAACGGTACATGTAAGTTTGAGACCAGAGGTAGAGAGTGAAGCAAGGCCTGGCGCAGATTGGTTTGAAGGTTGCGATGGTTCAAGCTCAAGATATGCAGATCCTGAGGCAGATGGTGTTACTCCGGTTTTTAAGACTGATAAAGAGTAAGCTTCAAATCGGTAGAAATATAAATACAAATACAAATACAAATACAAATACATACACATTTTCCTTAGAACATTGGGTTGTCTATTTCTTGAAGGTCGTTCTGGACAGTTCTTAGAATCTTTGGTAAGATACTTTGAGAATACTGGCGCATTAGTTCCACCTGAAGGACCATTTATTCTCCTTCGATCAGACATTTTTAAGATGAGATTTTGAGAAATTAATCAACCAAATAATTCGTCTATCTTCTCTTCAGTAACTCTTCAGTCACAGCTTTTGAATTGCGACAGCATCAACTTTTTTTTTGCTGGGAAGTTCGGATAAATAGATTATCCGGTAAACCCTTGCAGATCTTCTTAGCGCGGTTCAAGAACATTGAAATTTTCGCGCAACTCTACAAATGTTTTCTCTTTCATACAACAAATAAAATAAAATTTTCTGATTTGATACTGAGATGGGATGGTTGAAAATTGCCTTCTTCAACGTCTCATACTTCATCAATTGCTTCACAAGCACAAGCAATACAACAGCAATGTCTGGTATTATGGTATCAATGGTATGAATAGGATCAATGGACAAGAAGTTTGAAACTTCGCGCATTAACATTTCAGTCGCAGCTGGCTGGGACTGTCGGTTCTCACCCACTAACTTGGTAAGTTCTTACACTCTTTTCTTCATTCATATCCTCCTGGCCCGGATTCAAACTACACACCTTTAGTTCTCGGCGATCTCCTGAGCCACGAACAAACATGCATCACCATATGAGCCACGATTTTGATGCTCGTATCTCAATCAGAAACGTTTTGGCTTTTTCAATCGCTAACAATTCTCCAAAGACAGGTCAAAATTGCTTCAAGCATCACACATTTTGATAAACCGACTATTCAATTTACTGCACTCGGAGTATCAGTTTTTCAAACTGTAAGTTTACACCTCTGCTCTTCTTGTCACTCCCGATACCGATGCCTGTCTTTATATGATGAAAAAAATAATTTCAGTTCTGCTTCTGAACATTCATGTTGATAATCAATATACCAAACTTTTCTGATCTAAAAGACATTATCTTCACTTGCTTTCATTTTTTTCAGCATTACACAAGCTAATCGTCAATCCAGTCACCATAGGTTTTATTCACATATTCTCCATCAACAGCTTCAACATCAACCCAATAATAAACAATAGGTACGGTATATTCCATATCAATTTCAACAATTCCTCGTTATGATGATAACAGCTTATCCATTCCATGAATGCTCATTGACCGAATCCTACTCCCGCACCGGACTGAGCCTCCAAGCTTGGGAAGATAGGTTGTGGAGCTAGGGTTTCAGTGCTTCGGAGATTTGTCTTGCGTCTTGTAATTCAAGTCTTCGTCGCCGGTTGAGGTGCTTGATTTAAACGGCTTACTGAACAATCTTGGAAATTCATATTCAGCATCACACATCATTATTAGTCCTATGCTAATTAATGGGTGCTATAGATATGTTCAATCTTCAACTTTAGATAGGTACTTGGAGATGCTGGCCGTATTTTCAGATGATATTATCTGCAGGTAGGTTGGGATTCAGGTTGGGATTCAGGTAGGTTCTTTCTTAGTGATTGGCGCATGGCAGTATGAAGCCATCATCATGGGCTGGTCCTGTGTATAATAGGATAGCTATAATTCAAGATATTTTTCAATTGCAATCGTTCCTCGTAGCATCAATAACATCGTGACATCCATGTGCATATTTGTAGATACCACATATGCAATGATTTTTCCATTATCCATTCGACAGCATGCTTCTATAACAAAGTAATCTGATCATCGAACGAGCAGTATTCATTAGTCAGCATGGCCTCTACTTCTCAACGCAACCATCGCAAAGCATTGTCACAACATAACTTACGCTTGGAGATCGACGGCTGTCACAATGCCAGCACTTTGGCCCTTGATTTTGGTCATGTCAATTGGCATTACGCTCTTCATAGGCATGTGATCTTGTCCCTATTCCTGCCATCCATCACCAAATTACTAACGGAAGCTGCAGCTTGGATGATACTCACATCGTGTCTTGGTGAAGGGGCTCGACGTCGTATCTCCGGCATATCATATAATCCACGAGAAGCCATATTCGACAGTAATTACCTGGGAGCGATCACCTCCAATGGACAAGGTGCTTGGAATCAATTCGAGATGGAAGATATGTTAGGAGATCATATTCAACATTCCGATTCCGACTGATCTCCCTCCGTCTAAACGCCGTGGCTATGCTAAGGTTATACACAATTCCTGTCCATGCATATGGGTGTGATTATCTGTTTAGAATTCTAGGTCGACTTTGGTGGCTTTTACTTTGACACCCTTTCCATCAACATCAACCCCTCCTTTTTGCTCCTCTCCTTCATCTTCAACGGGGGGTAAACTATATGGCTTGATAACAAGCCCTTTTCTCCTACTTAACGAAAACGCCAAATCATCTCCAGCAAATCCCGCGCTTCCGCCACCCTTCTCGTGGAATATGGGTAGGCGATGGATTTTGAGCATTCCTTGTGGTGGCTCTTCTTGAGCTGGATTGGAGGAACTAGAGGGGGTAGCTTTGGGGATGATGGCTATGGAGGGGAAAGGAGCGATTTCGAAGACACCGTCGCTGAGGAGCTCGATCCATTTCGTGAGGGCGGTGGTGCGGGGATGGAGGGGAAGAGGAAGAGTGAGCATGAGGGTTATTCGGGTGGGGTATTGTCGGAGTAGGGCTCGTAGAGCATGGAGGAAAGGGAGGACGTGGTGAGGGAGGGAGGCGTGAGAAGGGTATAGTGCGGGTGAGAGGAGGGACGGAATTACGATACGGTGGATGCTTGTTGGAGGAGTACGGGCGAGTTGAGTTGATAGATGTTGGAGGAACGGTGTAAATGGAGATTTTATCTCGTTTGTTGTATCTGAGAATTCGAAATCGGGTCTAAGAATCGTGGGGATAAAGTGCATCTGAGTGGATGAGGGAGCAATCAATCGTTTGCTAAGGTCAAAGTCGTGGCAGAATATCGAAGGAGGACCTGATGAGTTCGTACTCGATTGCATTGAATTTCTCTCTACGTGAGTATAACGTCATTAGCTTCCGTAAGTTTTTTTTTACAGTAATTATCTATAACTCTGTCAAGAATATATACAACAAAGGACCACCCACCTCTTGTACCACTCGCCCCAAACTCTCCCAACCTCTCGTATCTCCACGCAATCTTCATCTTATCATCCGCCGCCTTATTCTCCGCATCTTTCCTCGACGATGATCCCTCCGCTGCACCCAATCCAGGCAATTCTCTTCCCCATCCTTGATGCATGCCCAAGACATGAATATGATGTCCTTGCAATATACCCTCAGCGGCATAATATTTTAACAATGTGCCACCGAAATCCGTAGTTCCGCTCTCTTCGAGTAACAATGATGTGCCAAGCGGAAGTCCTGCATGACCAGCAAGTGTTGAATCGAGAGAGCGGATACCTGTAGATGTAGTTGGGCGGCCATCAAGTGGTGACGTACGAATACCAGGAATTGGGGCTATTTTTTCTTGATGAGGAGCCTGCGAAGTTCCAACTCCAGGTTGTGCTATTGCTACGTTTCGTTTTCGGAAAGCCATCGTGGGTGGAAAAAAAAGAGTGGTGAGTGGTGATAATGACGAAAGAATGGTTTTGTCGCGGGGTTTCGATAACCCACCTAAAGCGAGCACTAATAATTTTTTGCGCCGGAGTTTTGTTTGGCCGAGCTCCGATAGATTTTCGATGTTTTTGGAAGTGCAATATTTTGCGAAAGACAAAGCTTCTTTTGGTATTTACAGCAAAGCCATTTATACACCACTGTCAAATATTAAACGTAAAGTGAGAGATCTAAATCTTATCTGCATTACTACCGACATTGATACAATCATCTTGGGGATCCTCGACTCAAAACTCCTCTACCATCTCTTCTCCCTACGTCCATAGCTCCTAAACAAATATGTCCGCCGACGCGCAACTCTTCGACGAGCACTTCACCGTCAATGAATTGGATCATAAGAAATATGTACGAGTAGGACGTATCAAGGCCACCTCCACGGTCGACCATTCCGTCTCCATGCTTCTCGATATCAATACCGAGCTATATCCATTAGCCATCGGCGATAACATTCGCGTTGTGCTTGCGACATCGCTTTCTTTAGATGGTACTAAGGATGATGGGAAGGGATGGAGAGATGCTAATAGGATGGGTTTGGGGGGTGAGGCTACGTTGGCGGATATGTTCGATTATGTTTGTCATGGGAAGATTTATAAGTTTGAGGATCAGGAAAATAGTGATCTTATGTATGTTTTTCTGGGGGTTTGGGAATGACTTTGATTGCTGGCTATCTGTCTAACTATGATATGAACTGATTGACTGACTTCTGATATAGTAAGGCATATATTTCCTTCGGAGGATTGTTAATGGGATTGGAGGGACCTTATAAGAAGCTTACGCCTCTAAGAGTCGACTATGTCTATCTCCTCATTAAGAAATAGATGTGGGGACTGAAATACCAAAACAAATCGAAGAATAGATTCGCTATCTATGGCGTGGTGAAATCTTGAGAAAGCTGGCAGACGAAAATCGACAATAATGGATCCCCGATTTTTTCGCAGGCACATGTGGTTTTGCATTTGCGTGGGGCGTTGTGGATGGGAAATTGAAAAAGTCTTGAGGGCGTTCAAGCACCGGATACCTCTTTCAGATCTGGAATACTAGGGTATTCAACTATTGTGTGGTCCTGGAAATGGCAACTTTCTATGAATCCTGTTCTTGATCTCCTCGAAATTGCTCTCGTTCTCCTGTGTCAATATACCATGTCTGATGAAGAAATCCAATAGAACGATGCCGCAATTGGCTTTGAACTCTCCCTTTTTCATGTGCTCCTGAACTTCCTCCACGGTCCATAGATAGAACTGTTCCACCTCGCTATCGTTTGGTTGGGGGATGACATCGGCCGGCAACTCCAAATCGTAAATGTACTCACATTCCGGCTGCACCAAACCCGTTTCTCCACCAGCTTCAGCTCCTCGTATATACATATACGTAAGAGCACCATGCGACTGAACATTCTTCCTCACAATCTCTTCCGGCAAACTAGCTTCTTCCATACACTCTCTCACCAACGCCTCAAATTTATCTTCTCCCGTAGCCATTCCACCCGCAACCGTATTATCCAACATGGACGGATACGTTGATTTCATCGCCGAGCGTCTAGGTACCCATATCTTCATCCCATAACTCACATCAGGACAGCGTACATAACCCATCATGTGAATGCCATAACTTGCAATGCCAAACAATACCGAAGCCGATCGTTCGATACTCCACAAAAGTTCATTGTCGGGTCCGTAAACGGGATAGAGCTCATTGCGCCAGCCGGAAAGTACCTGGAAGGTTTTGTGGGAGCGCCAGTAGTCGCATGTTGCGGCGGCGGCGGCGCTGCGTTCGGTTTCGGTGGGTTGCGTGAAGATGGATATAGTGCGTTGGGATTGGTTTACGATCATTTCTCCTTTGATGCTGGTGGGGACTTTGAGCAGTTCGTGATAGACGGGAGTGGATATGTAGCCGATGGGGTGGGTGGTGGATGTGGTGACATCTTCATAGATGAGGGTGTAGAGGGAAGAGGTTAGGTTTGAGTAAGCTTGGGGATCCTTTTCGGGGTAGGGAAATCTAAAGAGTTATTAGTTGGGTGACTGATTTGAGATGGGGATGGTATGTGGTGGTGAGAATTTGAGAATGTATCTGTTGAGTTGGGGGAAGTAGGGTTGATATTTTGGACTTGGGAGTTGGGAGTTGGGAGTTGGGAGTTGGGAGTTGAGAGCTCTTCTCAGCTGAAAAGCACCTTTGAGGGGATCGGTCTCTCCCCTGTACTCCAGTATACAACTAGGTATATCAAACAAAACCTTATGTTGTCAACCACTTGGTTGTACAACATATTATATCTTGAAGGACTACTCCTCCCACCACACCACTCATTCATACCAAAAGCCACCTCCCAAGCCTTTTCATGTCGGGATCCTAGTAGTTATACCATCTAGTACTTAACCAGTTGTTGAGAGATTTTGAATTCGAAGTACTTACACATCGCACTCATGAACGAGATCCAAATAAGTCTTCATATTCGTAATGTTCCCACGAAATTTGTGATTTGTATAATAAGATTGTAAGATTGATTATCCAAAGATTCTGTAATTACAAAGTATGTAGGTTCGGTTTTGAATCTTGTAATGGAACTTTGAAAAGATTTATAGTAATCTAACAATACATATGGTCAGTCATAGTAGGTACAGTTTAGACAGGTCTAACGTGTATTGATTAGATCTTGAGAGTCATTATTAGCTCCTTATTAGCGGTTACCCCACCACAAGCTTGCCTGCCCCGCATTCTATGATCTACCGTAGTCTTAGATAGAACGAGAACTTTCCGTGCACAAGTTTCGAAACTTTATCTTTTACAACTCATAAAGAACAAAAATCATTCTTTTTAAATTTTATTAACAAACAATGTTCACTCATACGATCTATAGCTTCAATTGTATCATTCACTCTACTTATCAGTCATAATACCTAGTCACATTGAAGCTTGGGTTTAAGCTCCGAAATATCCTATCGTCTACAGTCGCAAGATTCTTCGCCAAAATCGCAAACCATGGAGCAAGCTCCCCCTTCACTCCCCCAACTCTTCGGGATGTCCGTTTGCCCCCATTTTTGACTCTCCAAACCATCTCCCCTCCCTCATGATCCAAAGCTAACCTCCCCAACTCCAGAATCCCCACCGGCCTCCCCCCAATCGTAAACCCCACCGCCGTTCCCTCTCCAACCTCCTTCATCTTCACCCTCCCCGCCCGACCCTACCACCACATCTGCGTCTTCCTCCTCCCAGGCATAACACTCCCACCCTCCACCGCCGCCGCCGTCTACATATCCCTCCCTCCCCCCATCGGAGCATCAACAAACCCACCTCCCTTTAAATTTCTCGGTGGGATTGGTCCGGGAAAGGAAAGCGCCATATTTAAAATCAACCGCGACATCTCCACCGCGAGCTCCCACCCCAACAATGCGGCGCCCGAAATCGATATGGATGTCGAAACCTCCGAACCCACCACCATCTCGGCGGGAGAAGTAACGATAGGCATATCCGTCGAAAGCGCCGATTCGGTATCCGCACAAATGACACTCTTATCCTCGACCTCCTCATCCTCCACAAACCCATCCACCTCTCTAGTATTATCCCGACCTCCCAAGCCGCAAAATACGACCACGACACTCCTCGCGCAACGCATCATCAAAAACGCGTTTAATTTCCTGGCTTCCTTTAGTGGGAATATTGTTGATATGGGGAATGGGAAGGAAATCGAGGTGGTGCCGTTGAAGGCGTTTGAGGATTGGTGGAGGAAGTTTGAGGGGAGGTTGAAAAATGATCCGGGGTTTTTGGAGCGGGATGGGGATTGAGGGATGGGAATGGCAATGGAAATGGCAACGGCAATGGCAATGGCAATGAGAATGAGAATGGGAATGAGTCTGCTAGTTTGAGGCGTGGATCTTCTCGGTTAAGATAGCTGGCTTTTATATGTTCAGGTAAAGAAACACCCTGTAAAATTCAACGTCCAGGGGAATGCAAAGCCAGAATCCTAGATCTCGAAACCTCGCCCGGTATCTACGAAAGAAGGGGGCAGCGGCTTAAAAATATCCAGCAGCCAAGCGCGCAACAAACCAAACAAAACAAAACCAAAGCAACCAGACCAACCAGACCAAACCATTTCACTTTCTCTCCCGAGAAGAAATGCCATCTACAGATACATGATATCATATTGCCAGGAAATGAAACCCCCACAATTGCATTGCATGGCATGTTTGGTAATCTTACCTTACTCCCTACTCCCTATCTACACACTTGCAAGGCGAGAGTTACGGATGTGATTAGAGAGGGGTTGATATTGATATTGATATTGATAGATAGGATATTTATTATATGCGCAGAATTTATGTATTATAAAACGAACCAAATACTAGCAGAGCAGATACTAGCAGAGCAAATACTAGCAGAGCAAATACTAGCAGAGCAAATACTAGCAGAGCAAAGCAGAGCAAATATAAATATAAATACAAATATAAATATAAATACAAATATAAATATAAATATAGAGATCTTAAAATTGCGCATATGGCAAGGAGGAAGCCTCAGGTAGAGAGTGATATGTGGATGTACTTATGTTATTCATGTGTATGTATGTATGTATGTATATATGTATGTATGTATATATGTATGTATATATGTATGTATGCATGTATGTATGTATGTATATATGTATGTATGTATGTATGTATATACCTATATAGGTATTATATATATATGTAATTACTTGAAGACTCGCTACCTACCTAGATATTTCATGATAAATATCACATCAGACCATATCACAATCCGACGGTATAAAAAATCATTATAACACCTCGAGAAAAAAAAACGAAGGAAAAAAAACGAAGGAAAAAAAACGAAGGAAAAAAAACGAAGGAAAAAAAACGAAGAAAAAAAAACGAAGAAAAAAAAAAAAACCAGACTACATACACCCTTCAAAGTAAAATAAATAAATAAATAAAGCGCAACCCTGTCCTGTCCTGTCCCGTCCCGCTGATACCATGCATATGTTTAATATTGAGCACACCAAGATACTGGACTCCAAATTCCCATCCACCCTCACATGGGAATGCTAATGCTATGCATGACTGCCCCCTAACCTATCCTGTACTCCTGCTCCTATTCTACTCTTATCCATGCATTCATACATTCATACATTCATCCATCCATCCCTCCATCCCTCCCTTCTTCCATCCATGCAAACACCCCCAACCTAAGGAACAAAAATCCTACTAAAACTAACCACATCCCTCCTACAACAAACACACTTATCGAAATTATTCATCGCCAACGTAACCCGACAATCATCACACAAACTCAAGCAACGACAGGGCCACACGATGACGCTTCTGGGCGAGCTCTGACACACCACACACTGCGGGCCATTTTCTCCCATGCCGGAGGCACCCTGCATCCACGATGCCGGTTCCTTGGTAGCCTTTTGATAATTGCGTCGTGAGATGATGAGGTGTTCGAGAATTTGAGCTTCTTCCTCGGGGGAAAGTTTGCCCGATGGATCCGAGGGGATGAAATCTGCTGGACGTTGGAGGGTGGAGGTTAGGATTTGCGCGCGTTCTCTTTGGATCATGTCGCGGTAGCGGGAGCGGGTTAGGATTTTATCGCTTGTGAGGTGGAGCGCGAGCGCTTGGGCTTCGGATCTTTGTTCGGGATTTCGGGGGTGCAGCAGTTGAGCTAGGTCTGTTGAGGATAAGGGTGTGTCGAGGACTGGGCTGGATTCTCGAGATGGGCGAGGTGATCGTTGTGTTGGGGTTCTTTGACCGTCTGTAAGGGCATCATCCGATTCCCAATCTCTTTCATCCTCTGTTGAATATGATATCACACTAGTCATGTCATCTTCGATATCCCTTCTATCGGGACTGAATGTTCCACTATTATCATCACTGCCCCACCAACCACCATTAAGCCACCATTGATAAAGACTTGAATCTAACTCGCTCTCCCTGTTTCGACTCCAAACTTCTTGAGTGGTCTTGAGTCGTCGTCTCATTTCAACCTCTACATCCACATGCTCATCTTTGGGTAAAGTTAATTCGCCATCGATGTTAAGAAGCCAGAAATTGAGCGTATCTGGATCGTTTGATTGCACAACTGTGCTCACCGGATCTCTCTTCGTTTGTCTCACGAGCCAAAGAAGCCAGCGCGGGCGGCTTTGAATTCCAAGCCAGCCCATAAACATTAAGATACATGTTGCCCACCTACAAACCACATACTATTAGCTATCAATATATACAGGAGTATAATGTATGATTTGTGGATCGAGGCTCCAATATCGGTAACAATTTTTTGAATGTTGCATCGTAAATCTTCAATGGAGTGTCTCCAAGAGAGAACTACGTCGAATGGAGAACTTCCAGAGTAATAGATGATGGAAGTGTACTTACCAGCTGAAAAATAATCTATTGATACCCAAGAAAAATTCCAAAGCCATTACCCAACGTCCACTGCGCTCTGTGGCACCGACACCATCTCTTATTGCTCGTTCTTGTCCTTTGGTTTTGGGACTTTTCTGTGCAGTCATCTCGCGTGCATAAGGACTGTGAGACTTTTGCGGTAGGGGTACCGGCTGATTTCTTGCTGCCACCAGACCAACATTATGAGGCATATGCTCATCTATAGCGAGCTCAGATTGATGTGCTCTGAAGGATGGACCTAGCCAATGAGCTCCAGTCTCTTCAATCTCACGCAGACGATCATCTTCAAGCCAAGTATTAGGTTTAACGTTGACTCCTCGACTCTCGTTTAGATAAACCGCTTCACTGGCCATGGTCATAACAGCAAAACCTGTCCTGAGCAAGGCAGTATAGAAGTCCATATGCATCGTAATCCGAATACTTGATAGGGGAACGTTCGCTTGCATGTTCTGATGTGCTCTGATCACTCTTTGTGGGAATGATAATTGAGGTTGGGTATTTGGAAGGTGTTGTCCAACTGATTCGTTGATGCCGGTGGCAGGGGCCAATATAGACAAGATCAATGCGACGCCATATATGATCGAGCATATAATTATACCACACAGAACAAGAACATGAGGAATAAATCCGATTATACAAACCGTGGGATACCTCATTAACCCTTGACTCGAAGCATCATCGAAGGAGTATGAGAAGAGGCTCCATACAAATACAGACATGAATGAAATACCCCAAAAGCCAGTATTAATGAGTCTGAATCTTCCTTGAACATCAAAGATGCCAAGGATGTGACTAGTCAAATGATTCATAACCGATAAGAATCCAACCAACAAAACTTCTGGCGTTGTGTTTATCTTTTTCATGATCATGGAACGTGTGATAGCAATGTGAGTGGGTTCAGAATTTGGATTCTCGTTCGAAGGAATTTTAATCTTGGTAAATCCAACAATTGCAGCACCAACCACTGCATCAGCTTCGGCAAAGGATAACGAGTGTTCGAAGAGTGTCATTCCAGTTTCAGCGGCGACCTGACGACCTGATTATTGTTAGGTCACATACTTACAAGTACACTTGACGATTCAAAAGCGAGAAAATATTTAGGACTGTAACTTCCAAACTGACTAGGGCGTGCAAACAGAAAATCTCGGAAGCTATGGGGTAGGCTTACCTTGAACAGCACAAGATACTGTTTCGACAAATTGACTGAAGCTGAAAGTCTTGAATAAAGGCCATAGAAGTGACAAAGATCCAGTCAGATCATATGTGGTGGGAATAGTCTCTTCGGACTTCGTTTCATTTACCACGATGTGATCATTAGGAATCATACTCACTGCCAGACATGAGGCTGAATCCTTAGCACCAAAGAGAAGGGCTTGGCTGAAGGTATGTAAAGGGCCTCCATCCAGAGTGAACATGAGATTATTTGATTTGGATGAATTACCCCATCGTAGGTAACCGAAATCGGGGGATGTCTGGCATTGCATTGATTGTAGCAGCCATCTGGCTTGAAAAAGAAGTAGGATTATAGGTATTATTCGTAATAAGAAGCGTGGTTTCCACGTAAATTCGAGCGGCCTTCTTGTACTGGCCATTATATGCGTGCGATTTAGAACCACAGCCATGACCACACATCCCAGCGCCCATTTGCTTGTGGCATAAGCAAACAGACCCCCGAGACTTCGCGCACTCTCCAAAGAGAGCTTTGAGCTCGCCATAATATTCTCCTCCGTCAATGTTTCCGATCCAGTCTCTACAACTTGTCTTATGCCCAAAACTGCCGCAGCGGTTATCGTTTCCGCGGGATCAGGTATGCCAGCTCCAGTGGCTTCTGGAATCATTCGCGCCCCCATCCTTATACCCAATATATTATCAACGGTTTCGGGAACTGTAAGAAAAGAACCGAGTTTCATAACCATTCGCGGTCCTGCCAAAGCCAAATCTTTTGCAGATGGCACATATTGTGTAACATTTACCGCGGTCCAATTTGACCATGAAGCAATGTCGAATTTTGTGTCATTATCGAGTATCGCTGGAGCAGCCATGGTAAGTTAGGGTCGATCGCAAACGGAGGTTATCACAAAGAGATGAATAATCGATATCTATTGGTCTCACCGAACCATCTGAAAGTTCCAAATAAAGAGCATCCTTCAATACTAAGAGTTAGTGAAGAAAGAAATTGTCGGAATCTTCGCAATAATCGATAATAATATGTACGTTGGAAGGGGGAATCCGAACGTGGTTCCTTATTGTCTACAACAGTACTGCGGGCTTCAGATGATGTGGAATTATGATCGGCATAAGAGTTATTCCGGCCGGATCCTAGAATGGGGATTTAAGGTTTTACGATAAGCTTACTGGATGAGGCTTGCTCAAAGCCATGATCACCTCATGTCATAGAGCTGAGGTTTACAAAATTCTCGGTCGTGTAGATCAATCATACCGGTACCTCATCCTTAAGATTTGAATAATAATAATAACGTACTAGATATATGAAAGGGGCAAAGGGGACAAAGGGGTTACATAGACCAAAAATTTGAGTATTTTATAATTAACCCCTATCTAAGCCATGAAAAAAAACGATATAAGGGGGAGTTAAAACAAATCACATGCTATGCAGACTTCTAGATGTCCAATAATTGCAGTGGGGGGTATCTTAATAAAAAGCCATGCTCATCTGTAGATAGATGTAGGTCCTGTCCAAGCAAAGCCATCAAAAGCCATAAATATGCCTCGCATCTAATAAGCCCATGACTCCTACAACTCCCGCACGACAAGAGCATTCCTATAGCATGGTATGCTCGAAGTGCCATTAGATATTATCATCATCATGACCATTATGATTCCACCAGCTTTTCCAGAATTTTCCCAACGCTGCGTACTCCTACAAGAGAGTTCTCGTCCGCTCCTTGCCCAGGGGTCCATTGCGCATGAGCAAAATCTATAACCTTTAGAGAATATATCTTTGGGAATGATACCTCTTCCATATCATCTTCATCTTCCTCATCTTCGAAAGATGATTGGGTCTCTCCGGAAGACGAGGAAGCATGTTCAGTCATGGCTGGGGGAGGTGTCCGGCTGGCTTCTTCCATTGCAGCGCGCAATGCTTTTCCATCACCCTCAAAAACGAACAGAAGACTAGCGGAGTACATTCTGCTCTCCTGGCCTTCCAAAGCATCTTGTATCCTCCTCAAATCTGTAAGGAAAGCTTGGGAAATTAATTGCCCTAAGTCGTTGTCTATACCAGCCGAATCTGTAAAGAGGAAAGTCTTAAATGCTTCATGAACATTGACCTTATTCAACTCGAACCTGCCGTAGTCTTTATTGTATATTCTATATCCTTCCTCATCTATATCGTCACCCTGGGCATTCGGTCCCTGCCATACTCTCATCCCTGCGATGCGAAACCCGAAGTCTTTGTGTGTGGTTTGTTCCGTAACTTTGTCAAATCTTGTCTTCTTTTCATGATGCGCATCGTCTGCCCATAATCGTACACCGAGTTTAACATCGAGGATATTAGGCTTCACAAATCCGTGCGACGCATTCTCGAGAACCACGGCTTGATTTGTAACAATCCTCTTCCCATTAGTTCTACCTGGGTAAGATGGTTCGGTTTTTGAATGCTGCGCAATTAACTCGGCTCCCTTCTCTTCGATTGTTTTATTCTGATTCTCATCTAGTTGTAAAGTTCCAAGGAAAGTTGGCATAAAATCGTAAAAGTCTTGGTGGTACGCTATGGAGTCGTTATAAAATGCGATCTCAGTATCGGTACAAGGTTTAATGAACAATTCGCCATCGACATCGGAAAGAGTGCCGTCACTGACTCTGAGTTAGAAAAACAAATTCTTCCCCCAAAAAGATTACATGTAAACAAAGTAAAAAGCACACTTACTGTCCTGCGACAGCATAGTTGCAATCGATCAGATCGGCACAAATTGGGAGAGGTTTGGCCATTGTTATTTGCTGTTGTCGCAAACACTTTTAGGGAACTATCATTATCGAAAAGGAATGTGTTAGAATATAAGTATCAGTATCAGTATCAAGCGAAGGAATAAACCTGAGGGGTTTTCCTTCTATTTGGGCTTCTCGCACTAGAAAAAGAAGAAGGTTTTATGAGGGTAGGAGTAGGCTGAGTATTGTAAGGATGTGGTAAAGGGGGGCGGGCGGGAGTTGGTGAGATGTTTGTTGTGGCTTCAATAATAAATAATAAATAATAATATGATGTATGTATGAAGACCAACTGAAATGAAATGAGTGTTGTTTTGGTTTTGGGTTGGGTTTTGGTTCTGGTTCTGATTCTGGTTCCTGGTTTTGGTTTTGGTTTTGGTTTTCGATATTAATCAGATTTCAGGTTGGATGCCCAAGATGATCCAGGAAACTAATCAAAATAATACCTACCTTGCTCCAATCCAATGGAACCTTTCCTTTATAAGTAAAAGTAAACGTCCCCCTCTCCTATCAAAAGTCCTTATAACTTGAACTTGAACTTGGATTTGGACTTGGACTTCTCATCATCATGCAACCCTTTTTTTTTTCTTTGACCCGTAAATACCCTTCCTGCTGATTCCGCTTCTTCATTTTTCATCAACACTGCCACTGTTGGGTACATATGGATACCGGTACGTGATAGAAGTACTTTATGTATTATCCTTCCAAGTTCCAACATCGACTAAGGAACGAGTATGCCATCTTGCAGTAGTGTAGTTATGAAAGAGCGGCGACCAGAAGCAGAACCAAAACCAAAACCAAAACCAGAAACCAATCTATGGTAAGAGTGAGGTGAAGAAGACGAGGCATTCTTCATGGCGGACGGATAACAGGACGGATGGCGACCCGATCTTGAGGCATCCAGGAAATGATAAAATCCAATAGGGAAGTGGGAATGAACATAATACCTATGAAATGTTACTAACCTCCACCGTTTTCCTTTCCCCGCAATCAAGATATTGAATTTTCAATGGTACGAAAAGTACTCGGTGTCGTCAATATTTGAAGTGGTCGACAGCGTCGGTTTGATGTTTGCTTGTTTGCTTACGAATGATAGAAGAAAAAAGTATTAAAATAAGATAATAGGTTATAGAAGGGAAGAGAAAGAGAGTGAGTGGAAAGGTGTAGTAGTAATTATTAGAATATTTTTGATTTTGATTTTGATTTTGATTTTGATTTTGATTTTGATTTTGATTTTATTTCTCTCTTGTTTGCACTTTCCTGAACGACGACCAAGATTCTTTTTATACTTCAAACTTCAAACTTCAATTTTTTGATTTCTCAGTCATAACAAACCACCACCACACACACACACAAATATCTACACACACACATACACTCATACACTCACTCACTCACTCACTCACTCACTCACTCAACTCAACTTTTAATCAATGTGATTCACCATCTTATTACCTTTTGTCATTGTTTTGTTTGCCATTATCAAATACTCTTTGCAAACGAATTCTACAATCATTTTGACCGGTGGTTTACTTTGCTGTCTCCCGCAGCGTTGATTCTATTTCCCCTCTATTCTTGATTCTCTTCTTGATTCTCTTCATTATTTCAATTCATTTCAATTCAATTCAATTCAATTCAATTCAATTCACTTTGAAGATATTAGTCCACTTCTTTAAAGATCAACTTCACCCCTCTTATCCCCCTCCTACCCCCTCACCCCCCACACATAACAAAAAAAAAAGATCAAGGTAGGTAGGTAGTGTAACCAAATTCTTCCTTTTTACACAGCCTTTTTATATTTCTTCCTTTGTATCACAAGTTCTTCCAAATTGTTGGTTGTGATACTAATACTAATACTAATACTAATACTAATACTAATACTAATACTAATCAATCATCTCTGAGTTAGGTAGCTCAACATCATGGCTCCCCACTCTGTAGGTCCCGAACCTGAAGAGTTATCTCGTGCCATCAGCGAACTCGATTTGACTAGTCTACGAGGTGGTGATGGTACTACTGATGAAGCTGAGATTGTAAAGAGCAAGCGTTATACCAGGGATCAGTTGTTGAGTTTAAAATCACCAACGTCCTCGAGTGATGATTCAGGAATTTGTCTCAAATTTCCTGACATCGCGACTGGTACAAAGACACCGCCAGCTCCTCCAAGAGTTCCACCCCCTACCCCAGATCAATCGTCAACTACCCCCGGTTCTGGCACCGCCACTCCTATAGTTCGACTCCCTATTACCCCCGAAGAGCCCGAGAAGCAAGCGGAAGGCGCAGTTGCAGGAGGCGCAGAAGGCACTACGCAAGTAGCTGAAAGTGGAGAGGTTATTCCCAAGAAAAAGAAGAAGAGTAGCGGAAAGAATAAAAAGGCAGCTCCAACAGGATTTGAGGGTATGCAAGATCTATCGTATATGGAAAGAAATACGACGTTTCTAACGTGACACGGTAGAGTTTTATGCCGACCCACCTCTCACCCCGGATGAATACGAAGAGGAACGTGATACCTACAGCGAGTAAGTATTTTGTCACTTCTCATTTGATTTAGCTAACAACGTTTGCAGAAGCCGACCATTTGAAGAGTATGTGATCATCCCTTTGGCAGGATCCGTAAACTGACAGTATCCAAAGGCGCATTCAGGAATGTATTCAGCGATACAGAGCACGGTAGGTCTTCATACATCTTTTCGATTTGAGAAATCTCTTGCTGATACTATGGCCATTGCTAGACGCAAGCTTGATAGTCTTCGTTCGAATATTCTCACAAAGTATTTTGCCTTGGGAGGAATCGAAGCTGGAGGCAAAACTTTCAATGGAGGTCTTGATAAAGAAACTTTGGAAAACTCTACTGCAGCAGAGATTGCCGCCATCCAAGCCACAGATTTTATCCGATCTAGCAATGCTAAATACTACGATCCCTCAGATACCGGGAACTGGGTTGTGGATTGGGAAGGAATTGTTAAAGGCTTTCTGTGGGTTACCATAACTTAGTCATGTGGTGACAAATGTTCTGACTATTTTAAAGTTCTTACAGGGCACCCAGATTACTCGGTGATGGAGAAGAAGAGGTGAAGACGTATTGCGGAGTGGTCAGGAATTTCCTTAACTACGTCTTGACTCATGAGGTATGTAAGGAATATACCAAAGAAGTCATGGCCGCACGAAAGCTGTGTGATGTAGCCGAGAGGGAATATCACTCAATCCGACATCTCCGACAAATATTTCCTGGCGACTTCAACATAGCTGCTTCAACCCTCTTTGGCAAAAACTACAAGCACCATATGGAGATTTACACGGCATGGAGTGATATTGAGGACGGCTCGGAGAAATGGATTACCAACATTCCCCTTCTCAGTTTGCCGACTTGTAGATTCGTTTTCGGGGGAATTGTTGCTTTCATTGGTGACGAGAGCCACTTTGAGAAAGCCAAGAAAGGTGACACTCATGTCGTGGAGGCTGAAACCAGGTTCATTGAGGTAGCGGATGTGCATCGTGCTTCGGCAGAAATGATTGAAGAATTTTCTCGTCTCAAAGATCCTCGAGGTTTGGGTGCTCTAAAGCCAATAGGAAAACTTCTATGCAAACATTGGGAGGGTCCTGGCTTTGACTATGAAGATACGACGGATGATGGAAATGATGAAGTTGTCGATGATTCCGTTGAAGAGTTCTGGCTCGAGGACGAAATCTTAGAATATTGCTATCCAGGTCTTAAACTTGAGGTAGTTGTTCATGAGCTCAACATCGGTGTCAAATATTTCGATCAAGTCATTGAAGTTTTTCCTTCCTTCCACCTTTACCTTCCTAATGAGAAGATGTTGGGTTGGAAAGAACCTGGTAAGTTTTTGACTCTTGGTCTTTTTTGAATACCATGTTAACCATTAATAGTTCCTAATGAGAGACCACCACCAACCGAAGATGATCCTGATGCTGAAGAAAAGGTCATGGATGCTATTGCAAAAGATGATGCTGATGAGTTAGAGCCCTGAACTCGTTTTTTTCATTGCGTCGATGTTAAGTGCACAGATTGATACTCCTCGCGAACTTTATCTAGTTTTATGGTTTCTTGCAAGTGAGTAGGAATCTGATTTATTTCTCTTCGAGTAGCAAAGCTGTTATACTTCAATGGTCTTTGTTATCAAGATATTGGCAGGGCGCATGGTAGTCTGCATCAATATATGATTCAGGGATGGCATGACCAAAGAAAAAGTGCTGGCACGATGGGGTTTCATCTCTCATGGAGGATTTAATATGCTGGGAATTCAAAAATAAAGGAAGATACCTCAAGTCAGCGATGATGGATTGATGAATATTAGGATGGGTGGGTCCCTAGGTAGTTAGCGATCTGAGATATTTTAGTTTGGCGTGTATGGCGCTGATGAGGAAATACAATATTGGTTTCTTATTTTGATTTATGGTTTCTTGATGATGATTTGGGTATTGTGATTGTGATTGTGATTGGTTTTCGTATGTGATGTTGATGTATGGAGTATATGGAGTAGGGTAAAGTAAGGCAAGGAAATAGGCGCATTGCCGGGGGCGTAGTATATCAATTTTGGGGCAAAGATTGGAGAGGATGAAGAAGATGAAGGAATGATAGAGTGGGTGTGTGGGTGGGTGTGTGGGTGTGTGGGTGTGTGGGTGTGTGGGTAGAATTCACTAGGTATTAAAAATTATTTGGGAGAGGAGAGGAGAGGGGGAGGGGGTATTGAGAGGGAAATGATTGAGAGG